>WEKW01020364.1:16466-29505 GCA_013389905.1 Sula dactylatra
GGGGCCGGGGCTCCCGCGGGGGCGGGCTGGCGGTCGCGGGTGGCGCCCGGCGAGGGTTTAAACCGGGAGGGCGGCGGGGAGAGGCGGAGTTGTCGCCTGAGAAATGAAGGTGAAACAACTTCCCAGCGGCCGCCGACCGGCGCCGCACAACTTCCTATTCCTGTTGCTCTTCGCGGCGTGCCGGGGCGGCAGCGGCTCGGCAGCCGGAGGCGCCTGTGGGGCGAGGGCGTTCGGGGGGGATCCGTTCGCATCGTTGCACTGTCTGCTGAGGCTGTTACATATTATTATTATTTTTTTTTTAAGCCAGCGCCGCGTGCTCGTGAAATACATGTGGCGAATTATGGCTGTGCCGGCCGCGAGGTTGCGACCGTAAATCCCTGCAGTCCATAAAAAACCTGATAAAAATCTGTCGGAAGGGCCCATTCCCTACCAAATCCAGAAAGGAAGGTTTAGTGGACGCGCTAGATATAACGATGGGTCTGAAGCGCAGGAAAATACCATGTGTTTCGGGAGGGACCTGGCTTATTACTTAAAATAACAGCCCGCTGTAGATCGCAGGGACGCTGGTCAGGGGCTTGATGCCTGAGCTGGGTGCGTGGGTAGCTCATACGGGGTCTGTTTTGGATGGGAGGGTGAAATACTCGTGAAATTCCCCATCTGGAATACTCATTAGGGGTTACACAACAAAAGAAAAACATGTAAACAGGTGGCTGATCACAGGCCAGGTAAGTGCTTCCGTCGGCTCCAAAATAAGATTGTGTCCTTTAAGGGCAGCAGTAGCCAAAATGGATACTTAAAATGCCTGCCCTGGTGAACTGTCAGCAATAAGCTTCGGTTTTCCCTCTGAAATTCTTAACCTCATTTTGCACGTAATAGCGTTCAGGTGCATAACCAGAGAGCGAAGTAATTAAACGTCACGTTGTCATTTCCAAGTTACAGCAGGGTTAAGGTTCAGGGAAGGCTATTCTTGATGCTGTTGCGACAATATGCCCTGAACCTTAGCAGTGTTTGTTATATACATATGCTAATCCCTTGTCCTAATTAATATTCACTTGCTAATATAGCAGGCTGTTTTGTACAGGGTATTTACCTGTGTGGAACAGGTTGCTGAAGTAGGGCTTTCAGTTCAGATTCTGAAAGATCTTGAACCTCCATGGTCTGCAGACGGTGGTCTGAGAAGGCCTGCTTCACAGCAGCATAACTTGTCACGCTCATGTAGCTGTCTTGTTTTGCCCTGAAAACTGGCTCGTGTGTTTTGTTGTGATTTGGTGTTGTGGAGATTTGGAAGATGTCCACGTCAAAACCTCTGCTTGCTTAATTGCAAATGCAGGTTTTGCATTACACTAGGAAAATCTAAAGTGTTAAAAAGCTGCTTGATTATTTTTTTAATGGAATAAAGAGATTCATTGGGTTGTAGTAGCTTCATTTTCCCACTCTCCGATGCAGGAGAGTGTTGTTAGGACTTAATTCCTTCCCCGCGTTGTATTGCACAACAGCTCATGTGGTATTTCAAGCAACTCTTGAGAACTGTAGGTTCTGTTAGATTACACTTTACGCTGTGTTCGATGTGACTAATGTTTTTATAGAGAGAGAAAGTAAGGTGATCCTAATGAGCATTAGGGAGTTGACAGTTTACTAAGCAAACAAAACTAACTAAACAAAGCAAAGGACTTGCAGTTTCTCACCACAGACTTTCTATAAGGCTTTGTAGAAATCTCATCTTATTTCCTTTTCAGATTGGCGATGATGAACAAGGTTACGACCTGGACTTGTTCTGCATTCCTAAACATTATGCAGATGATTTGGAAAAAGTCTATATTCCTCATGGGCTCATCATGGACAGGTTCGTTTGATTTCAGACCGTACGCCACTCCAGCTGATTCCATGGCGCTGGAATAAGCAATCTTCCAGTGATAGTTTTGCTGGTGACTGTCTAAATAGATTACATTTAATTAGAGACTAAGAAGTACAAGTGCTAATTAAGTCTTGTTTGGCTCCTAAGAGTTTGTACATTCGCAGTTATGCTCTTGTTTGGAAATCTGTCATAATTCTCAAGCGAAATTTTGTGGTACGTAGCAATCTACGACTTTCTTTCCAGTGTTTCTTTGATGTTTTACCTTCTTAAAACCTAATTAGAAGGCGTTATTTGTTGTGCCAGTTCAGTCTGAAAACAATTATAGTCTCTTGAATTTCCTTAGGATATTAATAAAAGTAAATTCTTAATTACATCATCTTAGACTTTCTCATGTTCGTATGGTAGATAAGTAATATCCAACTTTCTCCTACCTTCTGGGAAAGACATTAGCCTCTGCAAATACCAATCTGTCACTTCTGTGGTTGCTGAAATCTGTGACGTGCTGTGGAAGTTTTATCTCGTGTGATCAGAAATGGGTGCATAAGCCTACAAGGCTTTTTTGTTTTACTTTGTGTTTGATAGTTGCTAATTCCCTTTAAGAGAAAGAACCACAAATTCAGTGAAGCAGTTGTTGGAGACACACAACCATTTAAGAGTGGTGCTGGGTGGATCTTCCTGGAGATCTTGTGAACAGGAACGCATCTAGATTTTGTGTGGTCCTGTTTGATTAGATATAATAAACGTTTCTATAAGATGTTTTTTTAAAATATTGTAAAAAACTTTGCACTGCAAGTCCATATACAGGGCAAAGTAAAAAATACGAAGTACGAGATTGTAAGAAGTACGTCATTAAGTAATTGACATAGAGTTTATAATGGTAGGCTTTCTTTGAGAAACCTGCTGTCAGCTGGCACACAATAAATACGTACTATGCTTTCTATAATAAATTACACGATAAAATTAGAAACAATGATTGCAGAAGAACGGCGCAGTGTTCTCTTGCTCTGCTTCGTTGGTATTGTATTTTGCAGTTAGGACAAATTTCTGGCATTCTAGCCTGGCAAATAAACATAAACTCTTTAGTTTACAATTTGAGAATTTTCATGCTCCTCAGTTAGTGAGGGCTACTGCCTGTTTGGTCGTGTTAGCTTATGTTGCTCTTTGCGTGGAGGCCAAACATATCTTTGGAACAAGAAAACACACCTTCGTGTCGCATGTCTGACAGTGAAACAGCTTCAGGGTGTTCAGATTTGCTTTGTCTGAGCGTGACGTATGAAAACAAAGGCATTTGGCAGTGCTACTGTTAGATTAACCTTGAAGAGCAAAACTTTGTTGACCAATAAGGTGTAAAAGTGATTGAAGGGGTAAGCAAATATTTCTGAGCAAAATGTGTTTCTGAGTTGGGTGCATGTGTTTGCTACTCTTAGAGGTATAAAATGCTGCTGCTGTATTAAGCAAATGAAACGTGTTGTGACAGCTAACTCTTTCTTGGTTTTGTATAGGACGGAGAGACTGGCACGAGAAATTATGAAGGGCATGGGAGGACACCACATTGTAGCACTCTGTGTACTCAAGGGTGGCTATAAATTTTTTGCTGATTTATTAGACTACATCAAAGCACTGAACAGAAACAGTGACAAATCAATCCCCATGACTGTCGACTTCATTAGGTTGAAGAGTTATTGTGTAAGTATCTCTGCAGTACTCTGCAATTTTTATATAAATTTGACTAACTTCAAATTATTAACAGAGGTGGTTTAATATTGTTACTGCCAAAATGTGCTAATATTAAACAAATAATTAAGGGAATTATGAGTCACAAGCCAATTTACTCTTTCTCTACCTTATTATATAATCTGTTCTTTTAGACCTTGGTATCTCTGCAGCCCGGTAAAATTCATATGCACAGCAGAGGACCCTTTCCATGTCCTTCACTTGTTAAACTATTTCCTTTCTGCCCACTACCCCATCTCTAAACGTGTGGCTCTAGAATAATACAGAGGATTCTCCTGCAACTATGGTTACAAAAACTTAATTCTAGGAATTTTTATGTGACTTAGACACCATTCATTGGACAGGAAGACTTGAAAGCTGCAAAAACGGTTATACCCGAGTTCCCTATCTCATCTTTTGTTTGGCTCAACCAAACAAGGAACAAAATGAGCTGTATTTGGCCTTGAGGAAATACTAGGTTCATAAGCCTCAACTTATGATTAGTGGCCACTGAATATGGCACTACCTTTTCAAGACCAGGCATAGGTTGCCTTGGGTTTACATTTGCGGAAAATAGTTTATTTTCATTCTGAACACAAGAGCTTAACTTTATAGGGAAATGGAACAGTCTGTAACATGAGGTAACGTGTAAGTTTTATAGAAGGAAGCATGAGGTTATGTTGTGCAGGTCAAAGGAAGAAGCAGATGTATGTTAGTACCGTATGCTTCCTGAGTTTCTGACAGCCTAGTCTCGTGTTTTCGGGATGGTATTTATGATTTGTTCCATAAGACCATCTGTAGCATGGAAATAATTACATTTTTTGGTTTCAGTTTAGAGCGTTTGAATAAATTGTTTCGTAAGGCTGTGCTGTTAGTTCTCTCTCAGTAACTGTGCATTCAAGTCAGCAGTATAGGCTACTTGTCGCAGTTGTAGACGAGTGCCTATTCTAGTGGAAAAGAATAGAGATTACTAAATTGGAAACTCAACCTCATCCTTCATTTCATTAAACTGTGAAGCCAGAGATGGAGTTATTTGCAGACGTAGTTTAGTCTGTCGAAGAACTTCATAAATCCATGATTGCTGTTGAGTGATCTGTTAACATTTCATGGCAAAGCCCAGAACTGCATGGGGCTTTGGTTGAGTCTGTTTGCAGGACGAGCAGCCCTGGCTGCCGGAGGCGTACACATGGCTGGCCGTCCAGGGGTTACCTGGAAACCATGTTCATGTTTGCTGAATGCGAGGCAGTAATTTAACTATGCTCTTTAATGAGAAGGCAAGGCTGGGCAGAAAGGTTCGTGCCAGCCTTTCGTTTTATCTCACAAGGCACTCTCTGTGCTTGTGCACCATATTTAAATCAGTGGGCGAGAGCTGCTTGATGCCCTTTCCTTCTGCTCCCTGCAAAAGATTCGGGCTCCTGCCACCAGTCCTCTTAACTACTAAGCCACCACATGCCCATATATTTGGCCTGTAAAAGCCACAAGAGAAAGCTGAATGTCTCTATTACAGGATAATATGGTAAAGAATAGGAAATTATGATTCCCACCTTTTTTTTAGTGAGGAAATTGTGTATCTTCTGTTTTCTTCAAGGAACACTTCTGATAACTTGGCTTATTTAAAAAACAATATAAAGACTACACCCTTTCACTCTTTGCACTTTCTGACTAACTCGGAAAAAACAACTGGGGAGAAATGGTTTGAAACACCTGAAAAAAAACCCTCTGTTAAAAAGCAAGACTGCCTTATTATAGACATGTTTTCTTTGCTCATGCTGGTGTGCTAGGCATGCTTTGGTTCATTTCTTTACTACAGCTGGTTTTGTTTATTACTCCCTAGAACTACGGTGCCTTGATATTAATAGGTGAGTGAGCAGGAAAATAAGTTTTATGGAAATTAAAAGCCTGTTTTTTTAGTAAAAATGAGTAGATGAAAAGTGGAGAAATTTAGACAGAAAGCTGTCTAAGCAGAATGTTTTCCTTGAGGTGTTGGCTTCAGGGTTTTTTGTTTTGTCAGCCAATTCTATAAAAGAATGTTTTCTTGTTATAGATGAGTGAGGAGCTCTTGTTACCTGATGCCTCCACTACAGTATTTATGAGCATTTAATGTCTGTGGACTCTCTTAGGTAGATATTAATACCCAGACTTATGTCCTTTAGATTGCATAACGTGATAGACTGGATAAGATTGTCCTAACATGAACATGTATGTAACATTGACAGGGTTTTTCATCATTAGTGGTGTGAGAATGCTAAATCTGCTCTGTAGTTTTTATCTGTTCTTTACTAGATGGAGGGAGCTAAGTTTAGTGATGTGAAAACCATCACAAACTGTAAGGGACAGTTGAAAGTAGAGCTAGCTCTCTTGTTGCTGTCTTTGGATGTGATTACTAGATCATGCTGCCTGCCTTTACAGACTGGATAAGAGATGTTAAAAATACCCTGGTCGCATAAACAAAGCAGCCGAACTTGTGTAATGGTTCTGAAATTGATGTAATTGAGGTTCTATTCTTGTTTCAAACCAATCATTTAATATTTACAGGCATATGGGGTTTTTTTTTTGTGTTGCAATGCAAAGTTCATACTGTTCTGCACCCAAAAATAATTCTCTAAGAATACTGACATGATCAAGCTGTGATCAAACTGTGCTCGTAACTCCAGCTTTCTGAGTCCTTACAGATGAATTTTAATGATCTGGCAAGCTGTTAAGAAATGGAAAGATAGTGTTTATGAACAGACCCAGATCTCGGTATTCTTGACAAACAGTTTATTTTGTTTGCACTACAAGAAGAATGGCTTTTCACCAGTCTCCTGCGTTTAAACTTGGAAGTGAGCAAACGTTGCTTATGTAGTCATGAAGGGCAGCCAAAAGACAATGGATGCGTTGCACTGTCACTTGGGAAAATAGAGATTTTTTTTTCAGTGGAGTACATGATAAACTCTGGTTAAGCTGGTCACAGCAGTGTTCTGAAAGATCTCTGTTAACCAAGCCTTGTAGCAAATGCTGTAAGGAACTTAAAATGCCTTTTTAAAAGGTGATCTTGGAGTCACTTGAGTCAGGAGTTACGATCTTGTAAAGCATTATTGTTTCCCAGCAGTGACAGCGGGGAGGCAGTGATAACGGATATAAACAGTAAAACTCTTACGTGTTAAACCACAAAGCATTAAAGTCTTACCAGTACTGAAATCAGAAATAATGCTCCTGAAGGTAATTAAAACGTTGCTTAATTATTAAACAAAGTTCTTTCCAATGGAAATCTGGTTACAACCAGTGTTCAAAATTCTTTAACTGTTTTTTATCCTTTAATTGCTCAGGAACTCAGTACCTGCATAGGATTGCAGGTTTATATGCCAATGAAGATTTATGTTTTGTGTTAAAAAGCGTAGCAGTTTGTATGGTTTTTGGTGGAAAGGAGCAGGAAAGGTTCTGTAGATTAGATTGTTTTTTCTCTGCTGATCATCATGCGTAATCCAAAGGTTTAGAGTAACTTCCAGGTTTGTGGGGATCTTGTTTAAGTATAGAGTGTTGCTTTGTAGCCAAACAGATCATCAAGAACCTGATTGTATGCATATATCGAGGAGTATGAATCTATGCACATAATTTTAATGGAACAAATACCCGTAACATCTTTCTCCATCGTTGTTTTGTAAAGAATGATTTTTTTTTTTTTTACATCCTTCCATGGAAGGAGGATGAAATCCTGATTAGTGTAGGAATAGATTAGAGAGAATCCTGTAACATAAACAAGGAAAAGCTTAAAGAAGCTGACATTGAAGATAATTTTAAGATGGGTGAACACAGGAAATGTCCTTTAGCTTTATGAATACAGTGCTTAACTGAATCACATTTTTGTGGTTGATCTAGCCAGCATCTCGGGCATTCAGTAGCAGTGCGTACATCTACTGGGTCAAGCAGCAAACATTTTGGACGCCTTTGTTTTTGGACTTTTTCAGCGCAGTGACATTGCTGCTGTTCAGTTTTGCTATTGTTTGCACTGTTACAGAAGCACTGAAACAGTTGACTATCAAAAATGAATGTTCCTGTAATGCAGCATGGCACTTCCGTGTAATTTCAGAGTGGTGTAACTCAGACTAATGTTTTCTTTAAAACACATGGGGTAAAACTGAACAGATACTTTTTTCTAATAATTTATTTGGGTTTTTTTAGTGTTGTGTCATAGGAATCTTAAAAGGAAAGTATCTGTTAGTCTTATCATCTGCTTTTACATGCCTAGAGTTGTCAGCACTTCTTTATCCTAGACCATTGACACCACCGTCGAAAGGATTTTAATACATTTGCTCTTCACTGTCATCCCAACGTTACTTATTGTGTACCTGGTGTGTGCCTCTCTAAGTCATTTGTTTCCCCTTTTTTGTGACAACTTTTTGAGTTTTTGCCACAATTCATATAGCACGAATATCCGTCTTCACATGGCAGATAGGAAGAAGAAGCTGTACGTGGCTATCTCTTTGTTCCCTTGTGGTCCTCTCTCTATTGCATCTGTCACTTCTGGGTTTTGGGAAGGAACTGCTGTTTCGCTGCGTGTCTGTGTAGTTGTGCAGCACGCATGGGCTTCAGGGTGCAGCAGCAAAATGCTGCCTTTTTCTAAAAGGAAGTTACGTGGTAAAGAGCTATGAGAATGAACTTCGATAAGCAATATTAACCTTTGACTGAAATAGTTAAATTGTAAGATAATGTAATCTGTAAGTAGTACAGTAATAAGCATATCTCATCCAATATGAACTGTGAGACCCTGTCAAGGTTTAAAGTCAGTTGAATGACTTTAAATAAACTGCAGAGATCTGTGAAGCACTCCCAGCAGCTGTTTTTAACTTTCTTATATAACAGATCATTTACATTTGTATCAAAGTTTAGTTTTACTGAAGAAAAATGCTGTGTTGTGGTGATGGTGTACCTGTGTTGCTGTTCGATTACTGTAAGAAGTAATTTGATTGTTGCTAATATTTGTTGTAAACTAGACAAACATAAGCTTTTCTGGCTGTTTTTTCATCGCTTGTATTTCTAAATATTAATCTGTGCCTTGTTTGCTGGCTAGTCTTGTTATTGTTATGATTGCTTATTCTTATTCAAAGAGTAAGGCTTTCTAAAGCATTAAAGTTTAAAATGTAAATTACCAGCTATATAGCAGCATGCAGCTTGGAAACTGAAGCTTTTTGTCTTATTTCCATATCTGTAGGGAATGCATAGCAAATCATATCTTTTTAGATACATGTGTATATATAATGGTCACAGATGAGGGATGGTGCCTGCATTTATGCGGATCTCATGTCAAACAATCTTTATCTGAAATACCATCTTTGAATTTGATTGCTTTTAATTTCTTATTTAATAGAGAGGCGCTGTTGGTGCTGTGTTTCTGAAAGCATTAACATTCACTGGTTACGTACTTCACAGCTTTGGTATTTACTGGAAGAAAAATTGCTTTAATTGTGGTAATGCTAATGCTCACCCTCCTCTTTCTTATTAGAATGATCAGTCAACTGGAGATATAAAAGTCATTGGTGGGGATGACCTCTCAACCTTGACTGGAAAGGTATGGCACTTTGTATGTTTAAAAACAAATAAACAAAGAAAACCACTAAAGAACCCACATCATACCTGCATGATTTTAAGGCTGCTCTTTTAGTGTATGAAGATTATAGAGTTTAAAAAAAAAAAAAAAGAAAATGGAAGCGTTTCATTTAAATATATGCCAGTGCATACTAGGAGAGTGGATAAGCCCCACCAAAGCCATCGGTTTAGTCTGAACTTGGAAAAAAAATAACATTCACCATATTCAGTGTCAGCAAGTTTTAGGAGATTTGTTTTTCTGCAGTGTGGAGAAGAATAATCTTGTGGTGGTTGTTGTCTACAAACTACCTTGAGAAGAGAGCAGCGTTGTTTTGTTTGCTGTATTGGCTTTTCACTGAAGTGGTGGTGAGAATTCATGCTGTCAACATGTGTAACGCGCAGCCCAGGTTAGGAACTGAGGTTCCCGTTACAGGCAGCGAAGGGAGAAGGAAATGGGAGAGGGTAAACTGGGAATCTGCTTTTCTCCAGTGACTCTGTGCAGATCATTGAGCCAGATGTCTGGGGTTAAAGCATCAGTGCCTCCTGCTCTGTCAGAACATGTTACTTTCCCCTTCTCCTTACACATACGTGATCTTTTAAGGCGTGTATGTCCCAGTTCAATATAAAGGATGTAGGTGCGACAGAATTGTACGTGCCTCTATAGTATGACATGCTTTGCTTTAGAAGAATATGAATTGTGTAGACTGTTGTGATCTCTTTTGCATATATCTAGAATTCTCGGTCTAAATAATTTAAAGACCACTTTGTACTCCACATGAGACGTTAAGGAGAATCTCATGGCCAGCCAATTGTTGTTAGAGCATCGGAAATGTTAACTGCATAGAATTCGCTGTTACATGTGTAAACATACATAAATGGTGGTACAAATACTTAACTGCAATGAAAATTAATAAGTTATAGCGATTAATATATATAAGAAATGGCATATTCTCTAGATATTAATAGATTTTTCTTTCTTTTTTTTTTTTTTCCCTCGCCACCAGAATGTTTTGATTGTAGAAGTAAGTATTATGTTTCACTTTGAAGTTCTGATGTGTAATGGTAATAGAGTTCTAACAGAAGTTGTTCTTAAGCCAGAAAACCTACAGTTTCTGGTTTCAAGGCTTCTAGCTTCTGATTCCAGGCCCAAATTTTGCAAGTGGGCTCTGAATTTGAAATGATCTGTGTTTTGAATTCTCAAATTGCATTCAACTGCCAAATTTAACAAGGAAAATATTAATGTAAAATTGTTCACATTTGCTTTCAGTTTTCTGGGATTCTGTCAATTCTAAAATGTTTGCGGTTTTTTTCATATTTTATTTTCTTTTTAAGTTTTAAAAAGTAGCCTGAACAAAGTGTTATTAAGCATATTATTGTTCTGGCTTTATAACAGCAAGTTAGGAAATTAACCTGCAGGGGTAGAAAGACGTTCCTAGTAGGAATATCCTAAAATATGTGGAAAAACAGATCTAAGCCCAATGTCCCTGTGTATAATTTGTTCAGAGAACAGTGACATGGAGAACGCTGATTCCTAATCAGCATTTTGCAATTGCCAAATTCCCATTTCTCTCTCTTGTCATGGTTCTTTGGATGATACCAGGTACAGTACACCTCAGTTTGATTTCCTAGTAGGTACTGTTCCTTAATTCTTGCTTTCATACCTCTTTCTTGATGGACAGTGTCGCTTATGTTCAGTAAGTATCGCTTTGACAAAAGATGTTTGTGAGTAAGATTGCCAGTTTCAGGATAGGGAAGCAGCTGTGGTAGACAGGAAAAATGGGCATGCAATTTGATAATGTCTGAAGGCTCCAAATAATGGAAATGGCTTGTTCGTAAGCAAAGAAACAGCTATGGCAACTGGTTCAGCAACCAAAGGGAAGGATGTTTCCTCTGTTATAAAATGTGGGGTTTATGTTTTGTTGGGTTTTTTTTTTTTTTTTTAATTTGAGGTTATATTATTCCACAGGAAGCACATGCAGTTCCAAAACTCCTACCAAAATAGTATGTATACAGCAGTCATCTGTGTGACCAGTGGTGTCCTTTGAAGTATATTTTGCTTCAGATAGGCAGATGCATTTAATTATGTATCTGCTCCGTTTCAGATGAATATATGTCTTTAAAGTCCCAAACAGCTAACTAGGCTAGTTTCTCATTTGTTCAGTGAATCATCTATCCAGTGACTTGCCTTATACACTGTCAAACATAAACCCTTTTACTGATCACCGTTTTAACTGTCAAACAATAAAAATGCACATTTATTGTAGGTTTAGTATCTTGTGCACCAGCGCGCTAGGCTTTTTCTATACAGCATCCCTTTAATGTGCAAAAAAGATCTGCACAAAATGGAGATTCACCTCCAATAAACAGATGATCACACAATACAATATCAGTAGTAGGTTCTGTTTTTGTTTTAGAGTGTGGAAGTAGCTGCTTCTGTATATTCACCAACTTTTATTTTTATCTATGTATGTGTATGTCTACCTTCTCTTGAGTTTAAAACCATGATTAAGAGCATTAAGTGTTAAAGATGGTATATATAGCTGGCGGGTGCTCTGTTGAGTTTTTAGTTTGATTTTTATTTTAATTGAGAGTCATGGGAAAATAAGCTGAAACCAGGACATTGCTGCTTCTGTGTTATCTACCTCCTTCACTTCACATAGACTTGATTTCAGGCCAGGGTAAGGGCTGTCCCTCTAAAGATCGTGCGATTATTTCAGTCCAAATGAGGAGTCCATTTCTGATGCTTCAGTTGTAAGCAAGATATTATTCTTCTTTTTCTTGTATGTGCAGTGGATGGGATTACAATGGTATATCAACATTCATTTTAGTGTGTTTGAATATAGACTTTAGAACTGCACCCAGGTATTCCCAGTGCAATTTCTTCGGTTATTTCATGGATCTGTAATGTAAATTATACTCCTTTTTCTTTAATTGCAATAATGGGTTCTTCTGCCTATTTTCCTTTTTCTTTCTGTTCTATACATCTGTCTCTGTAGCTGAGCTCAGTGGCAAGACTAATATTACTCTTATCGTATTCGAATTAAACTTTGTTTGTCTAATAGCTGCAAGGAGCGCAAGCCATAAAATCTCCAAAAGGAGCCAAGAAGGACATAGTTCAGTAGCTGCTTTAAAAGTCATAGTTACCCACAACAATTAAGAACTAATTTTAATGTGTGTGATCACTTTACTGAGCACAGTTGTGTAAGCACAACATGTCACCGATATATGATTATGAACAGTACTTTGGCATATTTTCGTACTATTGCGGATGAGCAATTTCTGCAGTAGAAACTTGAAAATGCTACTCTGACATGTTTAATATTCTTTCTTACTTGAGATTTTTATTTTCAGGATATAATTGATACTGGTAAAACAATGAAAACGTTGCTGTCTCTACTTAAGCAGTACAATCCAAAGATGGTGAAAGTAGCCAGGTAAATTTTGAATGATGATTATTTATGCTGTATTTCACCTTAAGAAGGACATGCAGTGTTCAAAAAAAAAAAAAGTATAGACTACAATTCCAATGAAGAGAAATGGAGTGAACATTTCTGCAGGAGCCGTAGGAGTCATGTATGATGCGATCTGTTGGAGTTCAGTATTTGTTTAAACTCCAGAAGCACTTTTGCTTGTTATGAGAATGTACATTCGTTAAGGTGGGCAGAAACACTGTTCTTTCAAATCTTATTGCTGGAAGGCTTTCAGTGCTTCAGAAGGGGATGGCTTGTGCGTGCCTGGTACATGTCTTGCCTTATATTATGGTAAGGCTTGTGGGTTTTTATCACTGAAGTCCAAGTTAGGTTTAGAAGTATGCAGAAGAACTTAAATGTTTTGGGCTTAAAAAAATACCCTCTCAAGTTGGTAGAGGTATTTTCAACACAAACTTAGTTCATAAATGTAGACTTT
>WEKW01020364.1:29855-48957 GCA_013389905.1 Sula dactylatra
CAATAAAAGCATAATGATTGCTGGGGATTAGAGATAAAGCAGAGCTGTGTGTAATATCTAATCAGTTGTGTTGCCATAACAATGTCAAAGCAGTTGTTAGATGTACGAGAACAGCTCTTCTTGCTGATAATCTGGAGGTGACCTGCTGAAGGTGAGGTTGTTGAGGATTCTTCCCTGGCCAGATTAACTGTGCCAAATTTTAAGTATTGGTCACTGAGTAGTGCCCTAACACTGCAGTGTATATCATGAATATAGCATGAGCAAAGTCCAGTTTCCTGTTGTTTAAATCTGTTGCAGTTAGTTTGGATCTGCCAAAGACCTGAGCAGATAAACATGATCATTCTAGATAGTCTTTAAGTGTCATGTTCTTAGTTATTTCACTTGCCTCTCTTTTTTTTTTTTCTTTTTCATTCTGTCTGACAATTAAGCAGTTGTTGCAGGGAGATGTGTATTAATGCTGGTATGATTTGGGGGCTTCTTTGATCAAATCCTACACAAATTCTCAAAAATGAGGTCTCACAACTAGAAGTTTCAGTAACTAAATTGAAACTGTGACTCTGACAAACGAAGCCCTGCCTTCAGGGGTGATCCAGGAGGGAAGGAGGTTTGTGCTTAATGCAGAGTTATGCTGACCTCTGTCTTTACATTCAGCCATCAACCACCTTTTCTTTTCCTCCCAAAGTCTCTATATGGCAAAGACAGACAAATGTCAGGCCTGCAGGGTTGTCTTCTAAGAGGTAGAAGTGCTCAACTGAATAATGAGTGAATCAAACTAGCAAGGCATTTCTCTCTACTACAATATGCCCAGCTCTGTATCTCCATGCTTTTTACACCTCTGACTATTAATTCTGGAAAAGTGAAGCTGGTTTGTATCCCCTGATCATCAGAACAGAATTACATTTTCTTTATGGGGGTAAGTGGTACTGCCAGTGAAAAACAGTTGAGGACATGTTGCGCAAACGCAATTGAAGTTGCATTTAAGCAGCTGAAATTTTGCTTCATAATACTAGTGCTTTTGAAAAGAAGTCGGCTGGTCTGGCCAGATCCCAAGTTATCGCCTCTTACCTATAAGCTAAATTGCTCCTGAAATTCCTAACACACATAAAACCCCATTAAATCACTTTTCACAATGAAAATCCATCCAGATGAGTATCTCCTAGCCTTTTTCTGGCAGACCTGTTAGTTATCCTCTAGGTTGTGAACTATTCATGATTCTGGGAAGTTTCCATTTTTGTGAAAAAAAAAAATCAAAAATCAGCTGTACTTGCAAATAAAATAGTTTAAAATAGGTGTAGTTATGCTTTCAGTTAATCACATTTAGGCCAAATTCAGCTTGTTTGTCATCAAAACAGTCTCATGTATTTGTACCCGGTGCTTTTCCATGTTTCAGTTTTACATTGGTTTTATTTGACAGTTTGTTGGTAAAAAGAACTCCTCGAAGTGTGGGATATCGGCCAGACTGTAAGTGACTTTTTGACAACCATTATTCATTTTAAAAGTATGTCACTGTATTGTGTACCCTTTGGTCAAAGTCCAAGGATGTTCCAGATAAGTTTTCACTAACAATTCTTCATAGAGTTTGCTCATATATAGGGAATTTAAATATTTGGAATGTATTTTGACAGTTAATCTGGATTTGGTCTGATCCTTTTTTTCCTTAACGTTTTGTAACATTTTACTATCTGAAAAGCAAACTTATTTTAGTCTGGGTTATACCCTTTTCACGTGCAAATTCTACCAGCTTGCATGTAGTCAAATGCTTTGCTCAGCAGAATCTGCTGGATTCACCTTCAGCACTTTTGGGAGCGATTCGGATTTCTAAACCTAGCCACTTCATGCCATTTGGATGTCCCCAGGAATGTAGGAGGACCACACGAGGTGGCAGGTCTGATAAAAGTTTACAGTGGTAAGATACCTCAATTGGCACAAAACCAGTTATGTCTAGGCATCTGAATTACTCCCTTCTTGCCTTCTCCTGTCTGTCCCAAGACGGTAAAGAAAGGAATAGCATCCAGAGCAGACAATGGTACCAGAGTGACGGCTCCTCCTGTCTTGGGAAGGACTATGTCTTTTAACCCTGTTCCAGAGGCTGAATTCCTGTTAATCTGGACCATGTACTTTCGCTACAGAAATGGGGTGAATTTAGCAGCAGAATCACGTCTTCTTACTCCTCCTTTCCAAAGTTGTACAGTGTTCTGGAACTGAAAATTTCCAATGTCTTAAAAGCTTCATTGAGGTGTTCCCCCCAGCCAAGGATGCCCCTCATTCCTGAGATCTTATTATAGGCTTAGCTGGGTTAACGGTTTGCCTTTTGAGCATCTTGCAGCAGATGACTTGTTTTGCCATCTGTCCACAGAGGTAACCTGTTCAGTGCAGGACACGTGAGCTCTGAAAGAAGAGACCACAAGGCAGAAATGGCTGGGCTTCCGTTTTATCCCTCTGTTATGAGGCCAAGTAGACACTAAACATCACCTTCATTTTTACAAAAACGCACACAGCGTTTCCTTTGAGTTATATGACTTATCATCCTGTTTTCTTTACGGAGCCTCATTGTAGCTAGGGTGAGAAAAACCGCACAGCTTTTCTGTTAAAATTCTGTTCTATATAATTTTATATTTTTTCATCATTTCATAGTGTGTGTGGACAAGTTGGACTGATGCTACTTGACCACGTGCAAGCTGTCCTGCTAGAGCTGTTTAGACAGCCGATGTGCTCTTTTTAGGCAGTTTTTCTGGGAGAAGAAAAAACCAATACAACTCAACAAACCCCCCCCGCCAGCTGTTTCTGAAACCTGCAAGTGACTCCATAAAGAACATGCCCTTTGCTCTTCACTGTTCTCTATGCCGAAGGATCAGCATCTAAGATGTGCCTTAGCAGAGCTGTCTTGCGGTCATAGTGTATTCCTACGCATCAGGTCATGGCCTGCGGGTCGCAGAGTGGAGTCCATCTGGGCAGTTACATAAAGGCGAAGGATTGCTTTCCCTGCAGTAACTGTGGTTCTGATATTCACATTATTCCGTGCTCACTCTCCCAGCCCTTCACCCATAGTTTTGAAGGAGCTGATGACTGAACCTGCCTCCTCGTTATGCCTTTGGGTACCCCTCCTGCAGCCCTACCCAAGGCGCAGGTCCAGCTCCCAGGGGTGCTGCATTTTGAATGACACTGTGAGGCTGACTTGTGCCATGCTTACCAGTTCCACTGCTTCTGCACTGGCATGTCAAGCGTGGAGGAAGTGCTGGGAAGTATCAGCTCTTTTTCTGTGTATTTACAAAGTTGCAGGAAATTTGCATTCTGATAATAATACCCTGTCTGTAGATTTAAGTGCTTCCATTCATTTCTTGCAGACTGCATGGAACCAATAAATACACCTATTTAATTTTGCTTTAGTTGATGAAATAAATCTATGAAGTAAGTTAAAATTTTAAAATAGCTCGAGTATTAATCTGAGGATACTTGAGTGGAAGAAATAAAGTGAGTTAGGATGCATACATATCTAAAAAATTACAGGAACTCTAGGAAGTTCTCTTCTAACATAGTGGTGACTTACGGTCTTTTTCAGTTGTTGGATTTGAAGTTCCAGACAAATTTGTTGTGGGATACGCCCTAGATTACAATGAATACTTTAGAGATTTGAACGTAAGTAATTTTTCCCGTATGTTTTTGTCCATTTAAAACTAGGGAGGAGGAAGGAAGGGAAGTCTCCTCACATCACTCTCCCTCCTCTGTAAATCATGCCTTGTGTTGCAAATATGTTCCGCTGGTGATGCAATGATGAGAGCAAACCGTAGAGCAGCAGGGCAGTGTTTTGGAGCTCTTAGGAAACTAAAACTTACTTTTCTATATGCAGAATGGAGGCTACACATCTGTCAACTTTGAAATAATGTGAAGTTTGTGTGAAGTTTCTTATCTTACCAGATATTTACAACAAATAAATACATTTGCTTAGTTACATAAGAATTAGAGAAGAGAGACCCTGGAAGTCAAAAGAGGTTCGCTTTTTATTCTAAGTCATTCCTTCTTCACCACCCTTATATCAGACACTGGGTGGGATAACTAGAGGGAGGAGAAGGAAAGCAATGTTGAGATTTATAGAAAAAAAAAAAAGCATAAGTTATTCTGCGTACACAGTATCACCAGTTTCCTGCATACTGAAACATGTATAGCATGCTTGTATTTTTTTCAGAAGTGCGTTATTGAATACATGTGTAAAACATTTTTCTCTTAAATGACTTTTCTAACAGGAGCTTTTTTTTTTTTTTTTTTTGTTTCAGCATATCTGTGTGATCAGCGAGACAGGGAAGCAGAAGTACAAAGCATGAAAGCATAGTTCAAGTGCTATGACAACAGAGCTTTGAAATGTTTTGTTTACTGAGTCCTATCTTTCACAGGCTTCAACTCTGGTACACCAGCTAAAATTGTAGAATGCCCCAGCCCCATTGTCATATGCTTACTATAATTTATTGCATGTACAATATAAGATCTTGTCTTGTTCATTTATATTTTAGAAATGTAAACAACTAGTGCAATTCTGCACTCCTTATTTTGATTTGCACTATGACTCTACCGACTATTGCTGCCCCTGGTTGGGTTGTGCTGTTTGTGAGCTCCAGAGGCTAACTCTTGCAGTGGTAAATTGCTTAAACCTCATCAACCCAGAACTGAAATAGTTCGAGTACTGTAAATGTAAAAACATTTTATGATAGGGAAGTCTATTAGTAATATTTTTAAAATCTGTAATTTAAGTTTTATATTTTAATGCACAAATGTGTTTGTGATTTATGGATAGTTGCACCTTTGGGTGTTATAAAGCATGAGGAGCAGCCAGTTACAGTATCTGTAATCTCCAAGGAGCTCATTCAGATCTCCTGGAGTTGCCTTATTGCTGTAAAAGAAATCTGGGTGAAAAATGTCTTTTTTTTTTCTGTTTGTTTGTTTGTTTTTTAAAGGAGGTGGAATGACAAAACAGAATGTTTAAAATCTAGTTTTAGTTGAGCTGCCTGTTTCTGTTAGATTTTTTTTTCTTTAAAAATATCCATCAGCCAGTGGAATTGCCTTTTAAATTTAAACAATTTTAATATATTTCTGAAAAAGTATTGTAATGTTTACTTTATAAGATCTACAAAACAAAGTACTTTAAAATAAAGGCTGTCTCTTTAAAATAAGCCCCATAAATCTACGCCACTCATTCTGTATATTAAAGTGCTCTTGAAATTTTCTTCTCAGTAATATTTTTCAAAAGTGTTCCTGACAGTGAAGGCAGACTCTACATTTGTTATCTTTGTAGGGGTTTTGGTTAACATTATCCTGTCCTCAAGAGAGACGATAAAGTGCTGAGGGAAAATATTGAAACACTTGCATATTCTATAACCAAACTAGATTTCAGAGAAAATGGTTTAAGCACTGTCCTTTGTTCTGTTTTGGCAAAAATGAAAAGTGGAGATCATATGTTCATTAAACACATACATTTGGGGAAAAAAAACTCCGCCACAACCATTTTGTAAGAAATTATTTGGGTTTGTTTCTTTAACACCTCTGTTTGTGTCGAGTTTAGTTCTAAACATGGCAGCCCACCTTGTCCTTGAGCCCTGCTTTTCGGTCCCTCAGCTTACACGGTTCTTGTACCTCTGCGCGTGGATTCTTCCACTGTGTGCTCGAATTTAATGCTGCTCAGTGGTTAATACATAATGAAGTTTTTGCTGGCCTGTTTTGACAGATTTTTCTGTGGTTTCGAAGTTTGGGTCATGTTTCTGTACTTTTCCAAGTACTGCGCATTGTTGTCCATCCATGCGTGCTCAGTTACAACTGTAGTAGTCAGTAGCAGACCTAAAATATGAATAATTTACACAATGTAGTTTAGATCAAATGACCACAGGAGATCTATTTGTAAATCAAAATTCGCATTAACAAATATGAGAACACTGATCATGATTATACTATACTTTTGCAGTGTTATAGTTAATGTTCCAAAGAGCTTTTTTCTAAATGCACTACAAAGACTGATTGTATTTCTCGATGTCCTAAATAACATTTGTATATATGCCTTTTCGAGAACCTGTACTGTCCCTGGGACGACTTGTTGCAAAATACATGATGCATCTCCAAGAAGAGGAAACAAAAAAAGCAACATAGAAAATTATAGACCCACTGAGAATTATTACATCCATTCAAGTTTTCACTAGGTCTGGTTAACTTAAGGTCTAATCTTAAAAAGTAGTGTTTTCTTCAACCTTCTTAATAGTTCCTGCTTCACAAAGTGTTCTAAAATAAATGAATGGCAGCTGGAGATGGCGCTGGAGAGGTGACTTAAAAGTACGTATTTACACCTGAAAACAATGCGAATTAATGTTCAATATCTTTTAGGACTAAACCCTTAAATTAGTTTGTCCTGGAATGTTTTCCTGTCTTGGTTAAGATGGTCATTCAAATTCTGTGATTTGGGAAAGAGGAGAGGTTGTGTTAGTCATGACAAGGGATTTATCTTCCAATTGGAAGCTGGAGTGGGGAAGTTACTGGTCTGTCAGCGGTAGGAGTTGCAACTGCCTGGACACGCGCACGTGGTGTAGTCACAGAAGAGGACTGGGAAGATAGACCAACCCCAGGAGCAATGCTGCAGGATCCCAGATCTGCCTTCTAACAAACATCGCCCGAGTCTGATGGAAAAGGCGGTATGTGAAAAAAAAAAACAAAACAAACCCAACAAAAACCAACTTACTGAATGTTCCCACATTCCAAATGCTGGGGAACAGGCGCTTTTTTTTTTTTTTTTTTTTGCACTTCCTTCACGTAGGCGCTTGTCAGATGAGGTTTATTGCCCCAGAGGGATCCTCATTCAAAAGCTTTTGTTACTCTCTACGAAAATTGTTCAGAGAAAAAGGTACCCGCTCTCTCGCCCTTGCTAGAGCAGTTCTGAGGTACTGCAGCCTTTTACAGCACCTGAGCGTGCACCACAGGAAGATAAATTCTCACCTGAAAGAAGTTGAAAATGCAATCGTTACTTTTTATTCAGTAATTTTGGTTAAAGGACTGAGGTTTTAGTCACACCTTTGCAAGTTAAATGCAAACTTTATGCAACCCAGACATATATTGTTAAAACATTATGAAAGCACAGAGAAAATCTTGTATTTGAACATTTATGTAGCATTTGAAATTCATTATAGTTCCACGTTTTATGAATCACAAATGTATGCTGGAAAAATAATTTTGAATATTTATAGGCTTCACTGTGCTGTCTCACCCTGTGACATCTGGCATTTCTGTACATTTTGATAATTCTCGCCTGCCGCAGACCAGTGACGCTGCCTGGCTTGGAACTGCAAATGTGTAGCTCTGGTTTGGAGTGTTTATTCTTCTTGCTTTAAATTCACACTGAGCAGAATCTCAAGTGCTCTAGGCAGAGCTGGGAGATGCGGTTAAATGTCTTCATGTGAACTGAGCCGGCAGCTCACTTGGAGGGGGTGAATCCTGGTTTTGAAAACTGAGACAAATGAGGATCTTTAAGTTGCCTTGTAATTGTATATCCTGACTGATTAACTGTTGGTGGTGTTTCGTTGTCTATTATGCTTTGAAAACCCTGTCAGGCATGCACTAATCCAGCAGTGAGGATCTGACACTACTTCCAGGGAGCTGGTTACTCACGATTCATTAAAGGACTGGTTTTGCCGTGTCTGACTGCCTTTAATTCCCACTCAGGTTGCACCTTGCAAGATCAGATCTCAACTGTATGCAAGTACCTTTATAAGCAAATGAGACTTCATAGAATCACAGAATGGTTTGGGTTGGAAGGGACCTTTAGAGGTCATCTAGTCCAACCCCCCTGCAGTGAGCAGGGACATCTTCAACTAGATCAGGTTGCTCAGACCCTGTCCAGCCTGACCTTGAATGTTTCCAGGGATGGGGCATCCACTCCCTCTCTGGGTAACCCGTTCAACTTCACAGTGGCCTTTTTTTTCTTCCTTTTTTTTCTCTTTTTTTTTTTTCTTTAGTGTATAAGGACTTGTAATTTATTTAATTGCACATGCAGTTGTAGTTTGATAACTGTTTTGATGGGGAAATTGCTTCCTAGCTCTGTAAATGTGCTAGTACTCGGTTGCAGACACCAAGGTGAAGAACGTAGGGCTTAGAAAAGCACAAAGATTCAGCACAATGGCAATTCCTAGTGGCAGTGAGGATTTTTCATCCCTAGGGAAGCTGCAAAAGGGACCACACTAGCAAGTGCCAAGTGACAAAAAGTCTGGTGCATAGTGTGCATTGGGGATGCACGTGCATGGCTGCAAACATACTTCTGCAGACAGGCTTTTCTTGCTCTGGTGAAACACCTCCTGGTGAATGGAAACATCTCAGAAGGTGAAAATCCTCACAGAACCAGGTAGGAGAGGCAGGCCTGTGACGGTGAGTAAATCAAGATGCAGGTACGTTAACCTGTTCCAGTAAGAGGCTGGTATTTATCTAACAACTCATCAGCGGCGGCTTCTTTTATTTCTGCCCCTTGCTATAACCAGAAGGGGAACCAACCCTCTTGTGACTTCTGCATAGCTCCAGGTTGCCCATAGCAAATCGCTGTGTGTGCAAGCTGTAACTTTGGGCATTGGGTTGTGGGGGGGCAGTTCCCAGCCAGTCTGTGATTCCCCCGCCCCTGCCCTCCTCAAATGTAGCTGGGAAAATACCCCAATATATCACGTCTGTGTGTATAAATAAGGAACTACCTATTAAATAAGGACCCATCTGTTTCCAACTCCAGTCCCAGCTCTGTTGTTTCTTGCAGCTGGGGAGGTTGTCCCTGCCCAATTTACAATCCTGAAATCTTGGGGGCACCAGTGGGAATGCTTCAGGATTGCTTTTGGAAGAAACTTAGACAAAACTTAATTCTTCTACAATATTTTGCTATGTACGGCAGCAGAGTAACCCTATTCATTTCACCTATTCCAACCATGCCACCAAAAGCACTGTGTCTCCCCATCACTTTTTCATGGGAGCGTGCCAGTGCCCTGCGCGTCGGTGCAGAGGCCACGGGTGCTGGCGTGCGGGTGGGTTTGCTGCTTGAGATCCAGCGTCCGCCAGGAAGGCCGCCCTCTGCCGCGATGCACAACTGCAAGACCGGCGGCGAGCAGCCTGCGAAGCAGCTGGGGCAGGGTTTGTCATAAGCCCTAGGTGCTGGCTTAGCTGTCCTTCAGTTCAGAGGGGGACAAAATCCTTTTCCCTGGGAACAGCCTTGCTGGGCATTCATGAAACACGCTGCCTTCCCTGCGCTTTCCGCTGGGTAACCTGCGGGGCCCAGGAAGTGCTGGAGCAGCAACTGGATGCTTCACTTGCCTGTTTCCCATCTGAGGAGCTGGGATGTGATAAAGCCAGCCCTAAGGCAGTGGGAGGGGAGTACGGGGGTGTGTGTGCTTTTAAATGTGCATTGCAGTATATTTATCAGATCTTTTTCTCCTCAATTTCCTTTCTTGCCAATTTTCTCTCTTCCATTCACAAAATGAAAAGTACCCAACAGCAATCAGAGAATACAAAAATATGAGGTAGAAATGTTCTTTGCAGTGTAAACTCCTTGCGCTTGCAATCAGAAAACCATTTTGTGCTTTCTAGTAAAGAAAAACCACACACCCCCACCTTGCCTAGCTGCATCCTCCACACCACGTAGTCCCCTCCCTGCCATCAAACCTTGCCTAGCAGTTGTGCACATTCAAATAACGTCTTTTCAGTATGAGGTGGAAGCTATTTTTCTCTCACAGAGCATATGGCATGAGAACTCACTCTGGACAATTTATAAATGAAAATATGCTCTACTTGAATCCTATTTTGAATAACCTTCAATATTCTGTTACTTGAACAGCACACAAGAACAGGTTAACATGAGAAATTGCTGAGAGCAATGTCTTACCCTTTGCTTCAGAAATTAAAAGATTTGAAATCATATTTTTCTTCCATTTGGTGAGTTTGTTACCAAGAACCAGAGTCACCAGGGCACCAGCGCCACCGTTTGCTCTGGTCATTGCACTCTTACTTTAGCAAACCCTTATGGTAGAGTGGGTGAGCTGGCTTCTGCTTTGCCATGTGGTCGCTACCTGCCACATTTAATTTAACCCAAAGAGATTTTGTCCTTCATGCAGCTTTGCATCGGGGATACTGGCTGCTTCCCACTAAAGCCAGCTGCATAACTGGGCACACAGTTAGAGTTAGAATTACCCTTGCTAAGAGAGAATGAGACACATAAAAAGTGTTTCTTCTCCTCTATAGTGCAAAGAGCAAGAGCTGACTTTATTAACATCTAGCACTGGGAGCTGCTGTTGTGCAAGGCACTGTACAAACACCTACAAAAGCCAGTCCTGGCTCAGAGCACGCTGGATGTGAGCTGAGGAAAGGCAGATGCGGTGGGTGGGCAAGAAGTGCAAGGAAAGCAAGATAATGCTGGATAGCACAATGAGCTGCCAACCTTTAACAAAAATTCCTTTTGCATCAAAGGAGGCGAGCAGAAAAACGCTGAAGGTTGATAACGTGGCTTTTTGGGCTGCATTTTTAGTGTTTACAGGAATCTGCAACACCTCATTTGGCTCCCGTACCGCTGCCTCTCTAATTGAGGTACCTGGTACTTTGAGCAGAGTAACCTCAGCCTCAGTATGTGGGAGGGTTTCAGGCTGGATGAAATGAAAAGATTGGTGTAGAAGCATGCGATTAATAAGCTTGTCTAGTGTCTACCTACTAAACCCAGCAGCCATGCAGCGGTGCAATGTGCTGCACGTATTTGCCTACCGCAGGGAACTGCCACCTTCCAGCTTGTTTATAAAAAAAAAAAATCACAACAAAACACTGAGGAAGCTCAAAGATTTTTCTGCCACAGTGGTCACATACATTCCTGATGCAGCAGACTTCACATTAAAAAAAAAATAAAAATATACATCTTGCTTTATCCTCTAAGCTGCTTTGCATGTGCTGCTGCCCCTTTGCATGGCTGCACACCGCTTAAACGGAGCTGCCCCTGGTAATGCAGTGTCTGCGGCAGCGCGGTGCAATAGGGCTCTCCAGGTGACTGAAGTCAGACCAGGGATGCGCTGCAAGGGCTTCTGTTGCCTTTTTTTTTTTTTTTTTCTTTTTTCCAAGTGATTTGTGCTCAAGTGCAGTAGTGAAGGCAACCTGCAAATGAGTTGAAGGCAAACTTTTACATTTCAGCAAAAAGAGGACAGGAGCTGTCCCAGCTTCTCTGACAGAAAAGCACAGCTGGATGTTTACCCCGGGGATTTCTGTATTAATAATTGGCAATATCCTGAAATACTTGGAGCAGAGCAGAGATATGCTCTCAAGGTACTGAGAGGAGCTAATGCTGCCCGGCAGGCACCGCCGTGCTCTGCTGCGGCAGATGCAAAGCCCCGAGCTGCGCCCTCAGCCCTCGCTCCCGACATCCCTGCGCCCCAGCTACGGCACATCCATCACCCCGAGCCGGGGGGTCACACAGGGACCGCTCCCATGGCTTGGTGCTGCTTACCCACAGCACAGCCACCTCCCGCGTTCTGCCGTCTCCCCTAGGATCGCTTTTCCTATCGGCTTGATTTAGCCTCTAAATTTTATTCTTGCCCCACTGCTGCAAAAACTCTGCGGTGCTTTTACTCTCCCGTTACTGTCAAGTTGTTTTGATCCCGGCAGGAGATTGTAGCCTGAAAGCACGGTTTTAGCAGGAGTTGTCTTTTTTGTGTGAACGAGGTGGAAATCTCTTTTTCTAGCTGAGTAAAATAAAACTGATCATGACAGTAAGGTCTAAAAAGAAGGAATAAACCTGATTGTTAACTCTTACGCTCCACCTACAAATGCTAACAGAAAACTTTTCTAAAAAAAATATGTAAAATTAATAAAAGTATAGAAGTACAGAATTAATCACTTTGCTGACCAATTTCCCTGTAAATCAAGTTATTAGGTTGTTTTTCTGAGGTAAAACAGTATTTTATATGGCAATTAAGGGCTTGACTTGTAGAAAGCGGGAATAAACCATTTTACAGACACAAGTGAAAGAATACCGATGTCTGACTTGAAACGAGTCAGCCGTGCGCCCAAGTATCGCGACTTTGACCTGTTTGTGGGTAGAGGCTTTTAAAAGCGGCCCCCAACCCATGCACACGCCTTCGGCACCTCCCCGTGTTAGAAACATCCTTTGCGTGCCGGGGGGGTCCCTTGTGCCGATCTCCTGGTGGTACCAATGCTCACCGCACAGACCAGGAGCCGCAATTAAGCTGTAAATCAGCAAGAGGATATTCTCCCGCCACCCCCCCTGCCCTCCAACTACTGGCAGTGATTTATTAATTCATAAATGTAGTTGAAGAAACGTACGTCCTGGGATTCACAGCCACCAGTGCTCACCAGCAGACTGTCGGATTGGGGCTGTTAACGATGCACCATCACCAGCAGGACAGGTGACCTCGCTTCCACCTCAGAGGATGGATGCTTGACCAGGAAGGCACCATCCCAGTCCTTCCCATAAGGAGCATCCCTGGCCCGAAGGTGGTCCCCGTGTCTATCCCTTGCTCCTGTCAGGGTTGGGAAGCTGTGAGTTTTGTGATGCTAAGGGCAGAGGAAGGAAAACCCTTTCACCTTGGGGCTGGGCTTGCTCTGGAGGAGTTTGATGCTGCAGTGATGTGTCTGCAGGCAAACCCTCAGGTGCTCCAGGCCCTCTAGACCCACCCAACTCTTCCCATCATGGCCCAAGTGCTGTCAGTCGCTGCGTGGGTGCTGGGCACCCGCAGCCCCCCACCCCGGCTGTGCCTGACCTGCGCACCCTGAGGGTGGCTGTGGAAAAATGATCCATCCCATGGCAGGGCTTCCCCAGGAGCCCCCCAGGAAGGTCCGGCCCCTGCCAGCCCTCGCACCCCCCAACTTCCCCCACAGGACCTCCCGGCTGCTGGAGGCAGTGCCCCGCACCCACTACTAGCCCTTGTCCCCCACTGCCACCGTGCACCCCCCAGGCCCTCCCTCCNATTAACGACACCAAGCCCTCGTTCGTTGCTGCCTCCGCAGTGGTTTATTGGTGTGGGAGACGAGAGCCCCCGAGCAGCAGCGTGGAAGGCACCGTGGGGGTGCCGAGGAAGCACCCCGAGAGCCGGAGCCCCGGCCCCTGCAGCAGGGACTGATTTCCAGCCTCACTAAAGCAGCAATGCAATACTGGAGAGCAACAGGCAATCCCAAACTCCAGTATTTACGTGCTGCTAGAGCACTGCTGACAGCTCTCCATCCTAGCGCCTCTCCACGGCCGCCAGACCCTCCCTTCCACCCCCCAAACACGGGGCAACAGAGTACCTTGGCCGATCCTTTGCTGGGGAAAGGACCGAAGAGCAAGAGGCGAGGGGTAAGGCGCCAGCTGAAGGCATGGTGCTCACGCCAACATCGGCCATGCCCATGTCGAAGAACAAAAAGGAGCTACAAATCCTTCCCGCCTGCAGGGCCAGCCCCGCCGAGACACACACACACACACAAACTCATAGGGAATATATTTGTAGCTGCAAAGGATGTGCATAGATACAAGCACCAAGAGAACTTATCTACACATACCTGTTCAACTGAACTAAAGAGATACAAGGGAATGTGTTAGCTTCCACATCTATGATAACCAGAAGCTCACTTTCTTGTCTTATCCTTGAGGTAATGAGGCAGCCCAGAATGGTCTGTATCTCCTTGTCCCTACAAACCATGATGTGCTGCTACATCTCCTCAAAGCCCACTGAATGTTGACATTCCAAATGGTATTTTGAATATATATATATTTTTTTTTAAAACCATGACATAAGGTACTGAAGAACACTCTACAATGAAGATATTTAACATGCATGCATTACCACCATGGGACATTTTTTTTTCTTCACGGGTGCTATCAGAAAGTCTGTAACTATAAGAGAACAAGTAGTTACACAGTGCAAACAAACCAGTTTCAGAAATAAAATCAGAAATTAACTGTTTCCCCCCACCCCCAAAGCAGACTTAATATTTGGGTCCTGGCAAATCTACACTTCCAGATCTACTGGTTTTGCTACTGTAAGAGCCTGCAGACCTTCCTGGCCCTTCCGAACAGTCCATGGGGAAATATTACCTTGTACTTTCCTCTTAGGGGCTGCTGAACATCAAGGATTTTCCAGGAGTCGCAATGTTAATATTTCAGATAAATAAATCCAGACTCCAGCAGTTCAAACCTGTTAAGTTTTCCTTAAAATATTTTTATTCAGCTCGTTTTGACTTTTGAGAAATCTAAAAAACCTTATTTTGTTAAAGACTAGATTATGCTCATTTACTATTTGAATGGACAAATCTTACGCCACCAGAAATTATAGATACCCTGGAACGTCATCGCCTCCCTGCCTGTACCAGAGAAGAAAATACCAGCACAGGGCAGAAAGAAGGCTGTAGCTCTGAAGCACGCAGCTGCCAGAGGCACTTACAGGCCAGCCTGCGAGGGCTGTACAGGAGCCGTGCAGACAGACTGACATTTTTTGTGTTTCCTTTCAGCTTTTTTTTTTTTCCCCCCAGTTATGTGACAACTTCCTTCAATTCATTTTCTTAAAAAGCAGCATCACAAAAAAACCTGAACAATGTCAGAAATGACGCCATTAGTTCAAATGCTTGTGCCGTCCCCTTGCGCTAAACACGCCGCTTAGCCGAGTTCCAGTTAGTCCTCCTCCTAGTCCCTGCCTGTTCAGCACACTTAAAAATAGGAATTTCAAAAGCTCTCGTGACCCGTGCCAAATTATTGCAAATTTTAAATCAAATATTTGCCAACAAAAAAAGCAGTATTTTTTCACCACTTCAGTGTCCTCAACACCGGATAGCATCAGGTCCAACTCCAACGAGCAACTGCTACTTACTGCAAAGCCAACAAGTACCCAGAGAAAGTTAAACCTGTACAAGCTAAAACAAAACAACCCACCATGTAATTTTACCATTAATTATTTCTGTAACAATGTTTTACTTGACTGTACCTGTGTAGTCTTACTTCTTTCATCTCTTCAAGTGACTCAAAAAAAAAAAAAAAGCAACAGCAAACAAGCTCAGCTCTAGAATCCATTCTGATTGTGTTTGAGGTTTACATTTTAATTAATGTTTTTATATATATATATATATATAAAACAGTCTTTGGCCTAGTTTGACAAGGGGGGCAGGAGCTCTCTTCAGCAAGGAGGACTTTCCAAAGCGAGGGCTCAACACGCCTCCACCAGCCTATTCTCTAGCACAGGGAGGAAAATCAACATTCACACTGAGTATTGGGCAAGTGGAAATTTGGGATAGGCAGTGGAATACGTATCTGAGAAAATATGTGTGTTTACGACACAACAGGGTAATTATTTGAAGCAACAGAAAACTCTGTTTGAATCATTCCATCTCACACTTTAGCTTCTCTCAAGTTTAGCTTGTGCTTTGGATCCTCAGTGTTAAATCAGAAAGATGGCAGCTGAAAGCATGATTTGAGTTTACCTCGACCTCTCCAAGGTGTTACCTGCAGTGCCCAGGAAGGGATGTGCATTTCAGAGGCACCTGCATTTATCGAGGGATGCAGATGCTGCAGGTATTTTGGAGCATGTCGGACACGTGAGCTTACCTTCCCACCTCACCTTTGAATGCAGGAGCATCGGCTCTTTCTGTGTTGGCTCTTCCTGGACACGAGGCAATCGCTGTTTCAATAGGAACTAGAAAGCAACACACAGAAGGGTTTACGAGGCGCTCGCAGAGGCACCGCTGTGCTTCAGGAGCGGGGACCGGGGCTGTCGGGCAGCCCCAGAGCGCGGAGGCACGCACATACCACAAAGGCTCGGATGCGCACAAGTATTTTTAAAATTACTGGAAAAAACACCAAACCCTCAAGTTTTCACCTCCAGATAGGGCAGACTATGAAGCAGCACCAGAAGAGCAATCGCGTCCCTCCTCTCCCCCTTCTCCCCATCCCTGCAGCCGGGGCTACTGGCACTGTTGCCGCCAGGAGCACGACTCTGGGCAGTGGTACCCAAGGCGCACTGGTAACCTCGAATCATAACCCCGGTGCTGTACAGCAAGGAGGGACGACACGGCTCCTGCCAGCCAAAACCAGCGGCAGCTCCGAGGTCAAGCAGGAAAGCCACCGCACACAGCCGCGGCCGGCAGCAAGCCCACCTCCCCGCCCTGAAGGGGTTAAAACAGCAGCAGCAAGAGCAGCCTATGGGTCTTGGCAGACCAGAAGCAAAGGAAACATCTTATTTATGCTGATTTAGGTGATAAACCACCCTCAGGACAAGCAGGTAAGATGCAGGCAGGCTATTTGGGGGTTGGGTTTTTTTTGGAGGCACCATCAGGCGCTCAGCCCACCGCTGCTGGGGAAGGCAGCATCCCAGGAGCACCCCTGGCCTTGGAGCAGCACACCACCGAAGCTGGGAACTGGGGGACCCCACTGTGCCGGTGGCCCCAAATATCAAGAGAACTGCCCCGAAAGCTCCACCGCGATGCAAAGGCATCGCGACAGCTCTTCTGCTGCCACAAGCTCCACGCCCGTGGTGTGCACACCAGCTATTTCTAGAAATCGAGACTTCTACCTGTCATCTGTATAAGCCAGCCACCTACAGAGGTTTAATTAAATCCCCCAAATAACTGGGGAATTTGAACATGCAGAGATCCATTAACGTAGTTCACAAAACAATGCAACTTCTGCTTGCCAAAGTATATCGGGCAATTAAGTAAAAAACACCCCCCTGTCCCAAGCCCAGAGAAAAAAACCAAACACACACAGAGAAAAAAACCAAAAGAATTTCACCCTGAAATACAGGGTTCCCTTAAAAGACAACCTAGTCCCTCCTCACTGACACTGTAACCAGGAAAAAAAGGGGGGGGGGGGAAGTGAGAAAGAGCGCCATGGGAAAGGAAAGGAAATAAATATAGGAGTCCATGACAGGACAGATTTGCATACAGAGCCTTCACTGACTCGCACACTTCAGGGCTAGGTAAGCTCAAAGACAAGTAAATATTAAGCATTTCCTATATATATAAAGCACAGGAAAAAAAAAAAAATCCAAACAATTCTGCTATCGAACAGTTTTTCAGGAGACACGCACAAACAAATCCTGAAGTCATTGTTCTCGTTTGAAAGAAGAATTAAAAAAAAAAAAAAAAAAAAAAAGAAAGAAAAAAGTCATTTACTATTTTTACAAAAAGACTAAAATAAATCATCTCGTTACAGCTGAAGGTCCCAGACATTAATTAGCGAGACACAATTACGGTAACAAAACGAAAATAAGGGGGCGAGTAGCACCACAGAAACACGTCATATCTGCCCGGGTCTGAAAAATCACCCCACGTTCATTCCTGCCTCCCTTTGAACAATGAAATTTGAACAAAAGTCACGTATTAATATTTACAGATGTGGCTAATAGCTGGAATCAGACCCGATGCTTGATCGACAACCACCAAATGGTTCCAGCTATTACATTTCCGATACGACTTGCCTCGCAAGGCTGCTGAAGTCGAGCGAGGGCTGCATGAAGAGAAATGACTATTAAAGAGCACGAACAGTCAGACGTGGGAACTGCACGCAGCCGAGTTACTTTCATTTGTAGGGGCTTCTGCAGCGCATCTCCTCGGCGCGCACACATCCCGCAAAAATCGCTGCCACGCGCGTTTTAGCCAGCCAAGACCTCTTCCCGGGTGCCACAAAATAAAGGCATAAAATATATTTTCTCTCTGTTCGTATGTCAAAGCTATACGAGAGCGGATAATTTCTCGAACGCTTCATTAAAAACAATTTTTTTCTCACTAATTTACCCAGAAAAAGGTCAGAGAAGCAGCTCGTATTTCATACAAATAACAGCACATTAGAGCTACATTTTAATTTTAGCACAGCGTACCTTTCGCGCGTTAAACCGCACGACGTTAACGTGCTCTTAGGTGGGGCAGAACACCCGAAACCAAACCGCAACTACAAAGGGCAAATTCAAATAATGCAAAAAATTAATTCGTTTAACTTTACTCGATTTGAAACTCGACCCGGAGCCTGTTACTAGCGGGATGGCCTGTGTTTATCAAGATGGGGCTGTTACACGAGGGAGAGCTACTGGTGCTCGCAAAGGCCTGCGGGATAAGACTTCAACTTACAGCGCTCCAGAAAACCAGTAAAATCCACTGTAAAATTCCAGGATCCACAGTTTTTTCTCAACACTGCTGAGGAGAAGAAAAGTATGATGCTTCTTGTTACTTCCATTTTTTTTTGCATTGTCATCTCATCCAGTTTTAAACAACAAGGGACAGATCTGGAAGCCCAACTCCTATAAAGTTTATTTGTTAAGAAGAGAGAAAAAAAAAAACCAACCCTTTTTTTTTTGTCAGATGAACATTAATTCAAAACATAACAAGCGCACAGTAATTTTTCTTTTTTTTTTTTTTTTTTTTTTAATATTTGGGTCAGTTCGCCTGAAGCATTACTTAAAGCTTCCCTCTTATATTTCATAAATGTTTATTGCATTAGCAGTTCAGTTTTACTGTATTTCCCACCAAAGTGGATTAACCAAATACAGACTTTCGCAGTTGATGGTGAGCAATGGAGTTCTTTGGATTTCTTCAGAGCAGAAGATGATGAAACCTGGCAGATGGTCCCTCACCTACACACGTACACACGCACACAACACACAAGCACCATTTATTTCTTTTTTTTTTGGGGTGGGGGGAGCAATTAATGTTTCAACCTTGGAAAACTCACTCTCCCAACGCTCAAAAATTGTCTTTATGTACCTGATGCACATGTGGGAAAAATGGTGCATTTAGGATGAATTAAAAAGGGACCCCCCTCCCAGCGCGGCGCACGCTGCTCCCATCACCGCAGCTCACCCAGCCCAGCAAAGCGGCGCTTGGAAGTCGGCCTTTGCCAGGATATTCAAATTTCCTGTACAAAGCAAGGAACCAGCAAGAGAAAGGAAAAAAAAATAGCAAAAGCTGGGTGCCAATTTTTTTTTTAATATTTTAAATTATTCTGCCGAATTTTTTTTGGTTATACTAGTAATTTTTTTTTTTATTAAATGTATTAAACTATTTTCTCACGTGCGCCGCTTTGGCAGCGGGAGCTGGGGCCGAGCGCGGGTGGCCGTGGGGGCGCGCAGGCCCGCCGCCAGCACGAAGTGGGGGC
>WEKW01020364.1:50048-100132 GCA_013389905.1 Sula dactylatra
CACCGGCCCCCGGCCCCGGTGCGTGGCCGTGGCGAGTCTCTGTGGCAGCAGGGTGAGCCGGGGCTCCTGAACCCCCACGGCAGCCAAAAGCTGCCGACAGGGAAAAACCCTCCGTGGGGGAAAAAAATACTAAATACATCGCAAGAGCTGCAGAGGGTTGATGGGGAACCTCAGCTTTGCCCTTCATGCAAACGGGCTCATTCCACCGCCTCTTCCCTCCGTGGTTTACGGCCTCGTGTGAACCGTTCAGAGGAGGGATGATGCTTTTTCAGCCTTAGTTGGATAAAAGTTGATTTCTTGTTATTTAGCGTATGCTTCTGTCCACGCACTGCACCATATCAGGCAGGTTTATAAATTCCCCCCACACCCCCCCCCCATTAGTTACCCTCGAGTTCTCTGCAAACACTGATTCGCAGCTCTCCTTTCCCTGACCCGCAGGCTCGATGTTCCCGCCGTGCGCCCGTGTGCGGCTGGCGCGGCTTTATAACCTGCTCAGAGTCGCACGGGAGCAGGATTTTGGGGCCCACCTCACATATCCCGGGTGCGGGATGACACCACAACACACTTGCAGGGAAGACGGGTGGTCGGAGACGCAGTTTTCTGAAGATTTTTGAATCTAAAGAGTCAGAGCTCGGGAGGATGGTGACTTGTGCAGGTAGGAAGCCCGGCAAGCTGAGGCCTGGGGAAAAGTGATGCTGGGGCAAAGCGGTCCCTTCCGAAGGGGGAACCTGGGTCTGGAAGTTGGACACTTCCAGGTTTGTCGTGTCCATTGTTGGCAATGGGCAAGTCTCTTGTTGACTTGGTGGGTTCGTAATCTTTCTGTTGCAGTTTTTACTTCTACCCCCACCCCAAACAGCCAAAAAAAACCCAAACCCCAAGCCCTGTTGCTAAATAACTGCTCTGTTCTCACAGGTGAGCAGTGAAGCTCAATTAATTATGCTTTGTGAAGCGCTTCTGATCCTCTGATGGAAACATGTAAGGGCAAAACACTATTATTTTGCAACTTGCAAAGGCTGATAAGAGCAGTGAAAACGGAAGAAGCCTTACCACTGAAGGGTACTACAGCCCTGTGCTTTTTTCCACTCGAGATCTTAGAAACTAGCTGATGGCTGCTGCTTTTCATTTAGAAGGGTTTTTCCCCCTTTTTGAAAGAAATGCAATCACTACCAAGTATTCTGGAGGGACTTCATCTTTAAACAAATAATGTTTTTCTTCTTGGGTGTGCACTATTATTTTCTTAATTATTCCTGGATTTCTGCCTGTTCCACCAAGAGTTTTCTCAGATGGCAGAAACAATTGGTCCTTTTTTATTACGCTAATAGCAAAAAGTATCCCTAATAAAAAGAGACTGAACATCCCATAAACTCAAACAGGACACGTTTTGCCAACAATCACACCTCTTCACTGAGGCATCATATATGCTGCTTTTTTTTTCCCCTCTTTTTTTTTCGCATTACTACTATTGTTTACTGCTCGGCCTCGCTGGACGACTGTGTTTTGGTGTCAAAACGAAAGGAATCAAGTAATTTATTTAGCACCAAAATCCTCCCACTCACCCTTAGCGTGTACGCTGAGATCTCAGCAGATGCGGGGGGGATGAATGGGTGAGGAGATTCACCTACACCTCTCACATCTGCTTGTGGGTGGCCTCTAATTAATTTGGCTTCGAGGCTCCACTGCATGGTAGATGGGTTAGCAAGTCTGGCCAGGAGTCATCTGTTTGAATCATACCTATTTTATGGAGAACTCCATTGTGTAGCTGTGTCTGACCCGCACCCTTGCGAGAACTAATTAAAAAAAAAAAAAAAAAGCCCCACACTTATTGGAATGTCAAATATAAATGTCAGCGTTTCAAATGAAATGGTATCTTGGGAGGCTCCTGCACATTTAATCAGCCGGTTGCGCCATCTATATCGTGGACTCAAAAGCAGCAGTGAGAACCACGAAAGGCACTGGCTTAACATCAGCAAAAGTGTTTGCCAAGCTTGGATTATGTCACTGCTTTATGATCTTGCTTTGTAAAGGGAGAATACTCTTGGGGAGAAAGGACTCGGCATGCCGGATCTACAGCGAGAGCAAGGAATGAATGCTGCTTGCAGAAACCGGGGGGGAGGGCGAGGGATTGTGTTTGCTGGGGTATTTTTGCAGATGGATGCTTTACGGCCNCGCCCGCGCTGCCCTCCCACGGGCACACCTGCCGGGGCCCCTGCCCGGGCGCTGCCTCCCCGGCAGCCCGCCGGCTCTCGGCGCATCGCCGTTTCGCTCCAGAGAAAGCGGCAAGCGGCGCCAAGGCCCGCTGGCTTTCCCTCGCCCGCGGGATACAGCACCTGGCTGGGTTGGGGCTTGTCAAATAGTCCAAATGTGATGCCTTTGCAGAGGTGGCAGCTAAGGAACTGGTTAAAAAAATAAACACCCCTGCACTGCACGATTTAAACATGGCCCACTGAAATGCCTCCGCTCCTTGAAGCAGGGGATGAGCCTTTGCCACCCCTTCTGTGCTGCAGGTTCGTGGCAAAGGTAGGAAGCTTTCTTCGAAGAGACTCCATTCCGTTTGTCCAGCGCCAGCCCAAATGCCAGGCTCGCCTTCGCTGACCTTGAGTGGAAGGAGAATAAAGGAAAAAGCTTGGAGGTTACGTGCCCTTTGAGGAGTGCTGTGGGCGGGACGGGGGACATTGGAGGGGACAAATGGCTGAAGAGAGCCATCTCATCAAAAGTAGCCCCTGGGGTTTGAGAGCTGTGCTGCCCTTGTTCTCCTGTTGTAGCGAGAGCCTTGTGTGGACCCCGGTTCCCCCCGGCTCGCTGCTGGAGCATCCTGCCCAGCCTGGAAGCTTTCCACAGCTACTGGGCTAATAAACTCCGTCTGCTTCTGGGCGAGTGTCTGGCCAGCCTCAAACCAGATCCTGGCACTGGGGTTTGGCATGGAAAAGGGTGTCCCTGTGTCTGCAGGGGCTGCGCGGGGCACAGGGAGCACGGGTGGGCAGCCCGGCGTGCCCGGGGAAGTGGTGGGGAGCGAGCACGGGTGTGCACGGCCACAGCACTTTGTGGTTCCCCATGTGCAGAACGGGGAGCCATGGCTTTTATTTATCGCATTACTCCACGTGGCGCAGTAAACTGCCCATCTCGAGCTCTGGCTTCTGCACTAACCCTTCCTGCAGTGTTTCTATCCCTTGCAACCAGACTGAAGGGTTGGGTTTGTGCTTGGTTTGTTTGTGGGTCTCCTTCATCTGACCTTGTGCACCAGCCCTGGCATTTTGCTATTCCCCCCAGCTTTGTGCATGGTGGGGCAGTCCCAAGCCTCGGCTTTCTGGGCACTGTCAGTGTTTCTAGCAGCCTCAGCCCCTCGCTGCAGTGTGGAAAATGGGTGCGGTGGTCGCGCCGACGGGTTTTTGGCAGCATCTCTTGCCTTCTCTTGGCTCAAGGAGAGTGTAGCACTGTCTGGACAGGGATTTCATTACCTACCATCCAGCCTGCCAGCGCAGCCCTGTCATTGCAATTTGTCACACATATTTGGTATGTGTTTAGTATCTCACTGAGGGCTCGTTTGCCAGGCGATTCATCTAATCGCTACTTGTCTGCTGCGAAGAGCGGCTTGGCCTTTGCTGGGCCAACACGTGGTTGTGCCGTGGGGCGGTGCCGTGCTCTTGGAGGGAGCGCTGGTCCTCCAAAGCAGAGAGGTGTGAACCAGCAGCATGAGATTCCCTACCATCAGCCTCCTTTTTCCACTGGGGGGTGTGTGTTATTTTTGTAGAAAATTACTATTTTTGTCAAAACACTAATTTTAAGGAACTTTTTTGTTGCGGGGATGGAAGCTATCTGCAGCGGCACCGGCTCCCCATTCCTCCCCTCCTTGTCTTTGCAGTTATTTGCTCTACTTATTTACTGCAAAATTTGCTGTGTGGCCTGACATTTTTTGGTTACCAAAATATTTTGATTATGTGCAGGGGAGGGGGCAGGTTGATAGTGCAGCGACATCTTGATAGAAAATTGCCTGTAAAATCTTATAAGTGAATTCAGGGCGGGGAAGAGTGAGATACTCCAGCCTGTCCTAGGCAAACCCTTAGCACTGCTGCTGCGACCTGGGCCTGTGCAGAGCCCTGGGTCAGTTCAGACCCATTTCCCCGGATATTTCCAGCCCTTTTGGGTTCAAGAGCTTGGTTGGAGTGTGAGCTCTCCCCATGGGTACACCAAATACAGTAACCACGGGAAGGAGGGCAGAGAAGGAGGTGCTGTTGCATGAGACCGACCTGAAACTGCTGCGGAGGTTTTGGTGCAGCATGAGAGGGCATGGAGGCAGGATACAAAAAACAGAGCTCGGAGAGGTGGGACGGGAGTTACATGTCAAGGTCACTCCGAAAAGGGCTGGAGTACTTTCCACTTTCTTTTCTCTCGCTGCAAGAAGCAGAAGCATGGCTCTCCGTAGGGTAACCACCAGCACGCTGGCCATGGAGATGTCTTCTGACTTCATCCTTAAGCGAGTGCCATTGGCAGAAGATGGGCTGACCTGTGAGTGAAGAGCTGCTCGCATCTTGAAAGCAAAGCTACTCTCACGCATTTGAAATAGCATTGAGGAATTATCTATTATAGCAGCTCTCCAGCTTCTGAGTGCAAAGCTGTTAAGAGTTTTGAAGATCAACATTTATTCAAACGGCATGCAACAACTTTGTCTGCTGTTGTGATTTTTCTGTCTAAACAAGCTCATCTTACTTCCCCAAAGCCAGCAGGTTTAAAACTTTTTCTGACTTGTGTTACCAAACTTGCAATTTTTCATTAATACGGTATTCTGTCAGAAATGCAGCACTGTGAGCATGTACATATAAATACTGTGCTCTTCTGGCAAAGCAAAATGTCATGATAGCATAATGTGTTATTTAATACAAAGCTGTAGATTAGACAGGGACATTTGCAATACATACCAGTTCTGACATCAGACATTTGCAAAAGTCCTTGCTATGCTGATGTGGTAGGAAAACTGATATTTCCAGCTGAATATTTTTTGTATCATGCTCTTTGACCATCCCATGGACCTCCGCCATATGACACGTAGTATTAAATTATACCATCCAAGAGTTATTTTGTACAATTCAAGGCGATAGCCCCAGAGGCATCCCTCAGACGTGTGAGGAGCCTGTGAAATGGTAGGTTAGAAGTTGTCTTTAGATGCCTTGCCCCTCCTTCTAGGAAAGACAGTCTGGCTCCTGGTGGTTTACCTGGAGGATGTATTAATTCCTAAAGGCCAGCTCCTGGGACGGGTGAAAAGAAAACCCAAGCAGAAAAGGCGTACATCTCTGAGAGCTGACATCCAACAAGTGACCAGGAAAACAGGTTTCTCTGAGCCGCTGGTCACCCCAGGGACTGCTCCTGGGCAGGAGTTCCAGCTCCATTTCCAAAGCAAGCAGGTCCATGGCCAGCCCAGGAGCACCAGGAGGGAGCCGGGGAGGGTCCCAAGCAGTCCCTGCCCGCATGCTGGCACCGTGTTCTCACAGCTGAATTTTAAGCCTCTCACTGTGATTTTCCTTGGGACCACCTTGCCCTTTGCTGTCTGTAGGCAGCTTGTTCCCATGCTGGGTGTTGGACTGCGATCGTTGCCCTTCCAGCAGCTCTGGAAGTCCCTGGCAGAGGTTTGCTTTCAAAATTAAGGCTGGGCTTGCTGAGGACAGGAGCGAGGGTCCAAATGCCGGAGAGAGACGGCGGGTTGGTCCCGAGCACTCTGGCTGCTGGCGTGTCCCTGGTTTCCCATCCTGAGAAGGAGTGGAAAGGCTTTGGAAAAGGTCATGCAGCAGATCTGTGGCCCTCCAGCCCATGGCCACATGCTTTGGTGGTTCTTGGATCCCCATCAAGTTTAACTCATGGGGCTTTAGGGGGACCCAGCTCCAATAGCGGTCTTGCTTTTGAAAATCCCCATCCTGGTTTTGTTGGTGACACTTATTTTCCTGAAGAGAAATGTTGCTTTGAAATAAGGCAGCTTTGAGCGGGGATAGCTGCTCCATGCAGAGGCACCCAAGCCCAGCTGCTTGCGCTGCCTTCCAGGGAGGAGAGGCAATGGTAGCACCGAGTGCGCAGGTTGACCGTGCGCCAGTCATCCTACTAGCAGAGTTTTCATAGAATCATAGAATAGTTTGGGTTGGAAGGGACCTTTAAAGGTCATCTAGTCCAACCCCCCTGCAGTGAGCAGGGACATCTTCAACTAGATCAGGTTGCTCAGACCCTGTCCAACCTGGCCTTGAGTGTTTCCAGGGATGGGGCATCCACAACCTTTCTGGGCAACCCGGTGCAGTGTTTTACAACCCTTGTTGTAAAAAATTTCTTCCTAATATCTAGTGTGAATCTACCCTCTTTCAGTTTAAAACCATTACCCCTTATCCTGTCGCAACAGGCCCTACTGAAAAGCCTGTCCCCATCTTTCTTATAAGCCCCCTCTAAGTACTGAAAGGCCGCAATAAGGTCTCCCCGCAGCCTTCTCTTCTCCAGGCTGAACAACCCCAACTCTCTCAGCCTGTCCTCGTAGGAGAGGTGCTCCAGCCCTCGGATCATTTCTGTGGCCTCCTCTGGACCCACTCCAACAGGTCCATGTCTGTCCTGTGCTGAGGACGCCAGAGCTGGACCCAGTAACCCCAGGTGGGGTCTCACCAGAGCGGAGCACAGGGGCAGAATCCCCTCCCTCGACCTGCTGGCCACGCTGCCGGGGATGCAGCCCAGGATACGGGTGGCTTTCTGGGCTGCGAGCGCACATTGCCAGGTTATGTCCAGCTTTTCATCCACCAGTACCCCCAAGTCCTTCTCCGCAGGGCTGCTCTCAGTCCCTTCATCCCCCAGCCTGTATTGATATCGGGGGTTGCCCTGACACAGATGCAGGACCTTGCACTTGGCCTTGTTGAACTTCATGAGGTTCACACGAGTCCACTGCTCGAGCTTGTCCAGGTCCCTCTGGATGGCATCCCGTCCCTCAGGTGTGTCAAGTCGTACCACTCAGCTTGGTGTCATCTGCAAACTTGCTGAGGGTGCACTCAGTCCTACTGTCTATGTCATGGATGAAGATGTAAAACAGCACTGGTCCCAATACAGACCCCTGAGGGACACCACTTGTCACTGATCTCCATCTGGACATCAAGCCATTGACCACTACCCTCTGGATGCGATCATCCAACCAATTCCTCATCCACTGAGCAGTCCACCCATCAAATCCATATCTCTCCAATTTAGAGAGAAGGATGTTGTGGGGGATTGTGTCAAAGACTTTACAGAAGTCCAGATAGACAACATCCATAGCTCTTCCCTTGTCCACCGTTGTAGTCAATCCATCATAGAAGGCCACTAGGTTGGTCAGGCAGGACTTGCCCTTGGTGAAGCCATGCTGGCTGTCTCAAATCACCTCCCTGTCCTCCGTGTGCTTTAGCATAGCTTCTAGGAGGAACTGTTCCATGGTATTCTCAGGCACAGAGGTGAGGCTGACAGGATGGTAGTTCCCTGGGTCCTCCTTTCTACACTTTTTAAAAATGGGTGCAACGTTTCCCTTCTTCCAGTCCCCAGGGACTTCACCTGACTGCCATGACTTTTCAAATATGATGGAGAGTGGCTTGACAACTACATCAGCCAATTCCCTCAGGACTCTGGGATGCATCTTGTCAGGTCCCATGGGCTTCTGTATGTTTTAACAGGAAGATGATCATTACTCCTGGGGATAAACATTAATTAGGCTTCTAGATGGCCAGGGCATAATATACCTTTAAACATGCTTTTTACCCTGAATTACTCAGTACACTGAGTTGCACCTACTGTACAACAGAGTGTTTTCCTCTCTGAGGAGGAGGATGAAGAAGCATTGCTCATACTCTAATGCCAATGCTGGCAGAGCTCATGGGGAGGCACTTTGTTTGCACCTTCCCTTCTTCCAGAGCTTTCTGTCTCATGGTGCCTCCAACTTGCAGGGAGGCTTCAGGGGTGAATCTGGAATTTAAAGCCACACAGGATCTGACTTTCTGTGCAAAACTGCAGGCTTGCATCAGGAATTAATTCAGCAATGCACAGTGCAGAAGCAACAGCAAAACAGGCATCAAATTGTATTTCTCATGTTGTCCGAGGTGCAAAGAGATGTTGCATGTGCAGGAGGCCAAAACCTGCTTGCAGCTTGGAGAGCGATTGCACTACCCACTGCTTTGCAAATGCACTTAAAATAGTGCTGTTTGGGACAGAAGACCAGACACTTACCTGCCACATCTGACCCAATTCCAGTGAAATCTAATAATAGCTTTATGCTTTCCACCGAAACTGCAAACTGTAGTGTTATTCATAAAAAAGTAGTATAAGGAAATAGTTGCTTATCATCATCACTGAACGTTTGTCTCTTGAAAGCTGCAGTTGTTCCTGGGGCTTGTGGTGCCTCCATGACTCTGTACCTGTGACCTGCCTTGGCTTGTGCTGCAAGGCGGCTGGAGCTCTACATGCAAGGGAAGGATGCAATGCAGCCCAGAGAAACGAAGGTAAACTTTTGCTCTGTGCCCAAGCAGGGTGCAGCCAGCAGAGCTTTGCGACCCCCAGGCACCAGGGCCAGCCACTGCGGAAATCCCTTGTGGGGATGGCTGTAGGTGCAACTGCACTGGGAAAGGCGAGAAATGAGAAAACGTGGGAGAGAGGGAAGCGGCAGCAAAACCAGTCTAACCCAAAAGGCAAAATGCCAAAACGAGACCACCCAGAATATGTTTAATTAGTACTTTTCCTAAATTAGTGCTTCTCTCTGCTCTCAGTGCTCATCTGCGCCTTCATGAAATGTCAAGTCAAATGGGTGCGATAACACATTGCTCTCGTGGGGATTGGGGAAGGGCGTGCAGGCAGCGAGGAGAGAGTGCAGGCAGTAACTCCGGGCTGCCCTCAGGTTGGGGTGCAGGATCGGGCCCCATGCCAGCCCCAAAACCGGTCCTGCTGGGAATGGGCCTGGTTTCGAATAGTGCCGGTGGGGGAGACACAACCTGGTGTGACGGGATGGAGCAGAGCTGCCTGCAGACATGCACACGTACATCTAAGCTGCTGCGTACTGCAGAGTCCCCAATCACCATGTGAGCTGCACGATTTAAAAAGCATGTACAGTGTCTGAGTTCGCCCAACATTATTTATTTCAGTGGATGCTGAAAAGTGTGAGAAATAAATAGTGTCTCTCAATGGGGCGGGCAGGGAGATTTCTGCTTGGAGAAGGAAAATCAAGCTCTTCAAAAACGAGGCCATGCTCCCATCGGCTGTGGGATTGCTGCCACGATGGTTTGCAGAAGGGCGATCTCTGTGCTTAGAGGCTGATTTGTTGGCCGGACAGGCGGTGGGCAAGGAGTGAAGGTGGGTGTCTCATGGGTCGCCTACCACTGCTGTGCTCCGGTTGCAGCCCAGGAGGGAGGTGTGAGAGCCACGGCCACATGGCAGGCATCGCTTTCCAGGGACATGGCTGCCCTCCATTCCACGGTTGGGAACAGTGCAGCTTGGCACTCTGCCCCGGCTGGACCCTGCCTGCGGGGGATGCACAGAGCAGCCCGCAATGTGCCTCTTTGCCGTGGAGGGGAGCGCTCCTCACCCTCCTGCAGCGCGAGCGCCTGGCCCTGGGCAGGGGCAAGCACCCTGGGGCTGCTCATCCTGCGAGCGTGGCTCCCTCTTGCCCACACTGAATTTCACCTGCCATCACATCACCCAACTTGTGACTGCCTCGCACAGATAGCTTGGCTATTTGCTCTCCTGGATAGCTTCATACCCTCTGCAAATCACGCATCCCCAGCACAGCTGGCTCCTCAACCAGGGTTAGCTCAGCCCTGCTCAGCCCTTCCCGGAAAGCCCATCGCCTGGGCAGACACATGCATCCCGCTGTCCTGAGCATCCCAGCTTCATGGGACTGCGCTGAGGAGGCGGGAGACATGGAAACCCGCAGAGAAGCAGGGCTGTGTAACCCACAGGGCGAAGCCAAGAAGGGAAGCAAGGTGACCTCCTTTTTGTTTTCCAGTCTGATATGTGGTTTGGGAGAGGTGGTGATGAGATGGTCTGTTGGAGCTGCTGCCTTTTAGTTTAGTCTTTTGCACTGACTATATCTAATAAAATATTTTATTTAAAAAAATAACGATTTTGAATCTTGCTTCTGGGAACAGGATCTACATTTCTGTACTCCTTACAGGAAAGAAATCCAATTTTGTTTGAAAGAAAGAGAAAATCCAGCCTCTTGGGGAAAATACCTAACTGTAAAGAGACAGAAGAAAAAGCCCAAATTAGTTTCGTGATGTCAGTAAATGATACCATGAATTGGGAAATCCATGAGTTTCGCTGAAACCAGTCACGGTTTCCACCTCCCCCTGCCTCTCATCTGCTTCGAAACACTTTGTTCAGGCTCGGGGCTGGAGGAATGCAGAGGTAGCTAAATATTTCCACATCTGGTCTGGGGAAGATTTGGAAAAATAATTTTGCTGCAGAATTAACAACAGTAATGGAGTTTATTTGTGTCTCTCAGTATGTGGCAATGTATTGTAGCATTTCTCCTCGAGCACATGCGTGCCAAGGCTGCCTGGCGCTACCAACTCACCTACTCGTCGGAGAGGAAGGTTTGCTGCCTCTCTGGGAGATAATGGGGCTATTCTCAATCATGGCAAAACTTTTACTGCTTCATTTTATCAGCCTCTGGTTGGGAAGGTTTCAACATCTGAGCCCTGGTTCTTCTACACTTTCACTTACTTCAGCTTTGCGGTTTCATGCACTAAAAGGATATCAGCTGTTGATGATACCAAGGCAAGTTAACAGGGGAGACAACTACATGTGTTTAACCATTTATCTGCATCCACAAAAATGCTCCCAGAAAGCAGAGGGATCAGTTTTGAAGGTTGAGGGCTTTCTCTCCAGAAAATATTTTGCCTAATGAGTTGTGCAAAGCAAAAGGTTTGATGATGAGGCTTCACCTGGAGAATGCCCCATGGTGTGGGTCACCAGCTGCACCCATCCAGCCTGCTATGGCTCTACAGCAGTTGCTCAGATGCGGAGTTTTACCTCCTCACAGACAAGGACCAATCTGCAAAATACAGAAGAAGCTGGTTCCTTTTAGTGGCACTGCTGGGGGATCATGGGTGGGTGCCCGCACTGAGGGGTGGCTGTCCCCTGCCAGTGCTGCCAGGGCAGAGCAGGACACCTAGGAGGGACTTGGGGTGTGGGGTGGTGGTTAGATGGGGATAGCCCTGTGATGTGCAGAAACCAACTGTGAGCTCTGCATGAGAAGAAATCTCTGTGGGACATCACCGAGCACTTGCAGCTGGTGTTGGCAGAAGTGCCAGCAGCTCCCCTCCGAAGGGGCTTCTACAGGGTGCCCCGTAGCGAGGCGGGTGCCTTGGGGCTGGGAAAAAGCAACAGCTCACGGTGCCAGTCACCTCTGGGGACCAGCTGCATCAGTGGAAGGCATCGGCGCCTACTGAAACTTCTGGACAGGTTTTGTTTTCTCCAGCAGTTGCAGTTTACAAACTTAAGCCAGAGCTCACCTCCTCTCTGCCGCCTCTGCCGTCCCCCTGGGGAGGGCAGTGGGCAGGGAGCCACCGTGCTCAGGAAGAGGCTTTGTTGCAGGGCTCAGCCATTGAATTCAGTGACTTTCAGAGAACCCCACACTTGTTTTAAAGATTTATTGTTCGCTCTGGAAAGCACCTCTGAAATGCCGAGTCTGTAGACCCCAAACACCAGCGTGCACTGTGGAGAGCTGCCAGGCTGCTCGTTGCCCCCAGTGGAGGCTGGACTTGGACCCTGCGTGGAGCCACCAGATTTTGGGGTGGTGGTGGCAGAGGCTGGGGTGCAGCGTGTGCTCGGCACAGCCTCTGCGGTCGGCAGTGCACAGTGGGTCACTGTGGCTTCCCAGGGTGCAGTGGTAGTGTTGGGGAGGAGGAGAAGGCTGTGTGGAAAGGATAGCAAAATTCTTTTTGTTGTTGTTCAGTTTACATCCTCTTCCTTCTCCCCTGCCTTGAAGCTCCCCATCGTGCTGGGCTGCTCCTGGGGCACAGCGAGGGTTTCAGCACACTTGGGGCAGGTATTTCACCTCCTTCGCTAAGCAGCGGCTCCTCTCCAAGTCCCAGGAACATCAAGAGCGTGACTGAACCACAGCAGTGAGCGGGGCCACTGGACATCTCTGGGTGGATGGGGATGGGGACGGGGACACAGGGCTTTGAGCCAGGAGGGCTGGCTGCGCAGCAGCCTCCTGCGCCGGGTCACCCTCTGAGATGTCTGGCTGAGACGAGGCAGCCTGAGCCATAACCGGGCTTTTATAGGGCCTTGGAGAAGGTGTCTTGGCAGCTGTCATTTACACCGTGCAGAGTGCAGCTCCCCCACCTCCGTCCCTAGTTGGCAATAACCACTAGAAAGCAGCCTTGAAACAACAACCAGCTTTCTAATAAAGCTGGCAAGTATTGCCAAGGCAGAAAACGCAGGAGAACCGCATGCAATCATGGAGCACAGTCTGCAAACCAGACCTTGCACTGCTGTGTCCTAGCCCGGTTTGTTTCTTCCCTGTCCCTTTGGCAGGATGGTGGCTGGTGGCCACTGAGCTGAGCTGCAGCCTTTGCTCCGTGCTGGTGTCCTCCTTCTCTGCAGGTGGCACTTTGTTGACCAGCTGTACCTGTGCAACGTAAGAGCGAGCCAGGCCACCTCTGATGGTGGTGGCATGTTGCACAGGCTACACAAACAGTGCAAGCTGTGGAGGCGTTGGCACAACAAGCTGCACGATGTATTTGTAAAAGATGGGTTGACAAATCCACAGTGTCCTGTCTGTGCCTGTGTGTGACTTAATTTAATAAAGTGATCCCTCCAGTACTGGTCCAGTTTGTCTAATCTTCATCACAGCCATGTGTTGTAGTATCACTCCCAGTAGTGGTTTTTTAAAGCTTTTATTTTGGGGGTTTTTGTGCTATTTCTGAGGATGTGTGGATCCTGTCTCGATCCTGCGATGTCCTGCTTGGTGCAATCCCAGCAGCACCCCTCTGCCCGGCTGGCACCGGGGACCTCTCCTCTGCAGTTTGCCTCAGAGACGTGCTTTGGGGTGTTGCTGGCCCTGGAGAGCAGGGGTGGCCCAAGGGCTTGGCGGTGCTGGAGCGGTGCCAGAGTGGTACTGGAGCAGTGCTGGAGCAGTACCGGAGCGGTGCCGGAGCGACGCCGGAGCGACGTCGGAGCGACGCCGGAGCGGTGCCGGAGCGGTGCCGGAGCGATGCCGGAGCGGTGCCGGGCTGAGGACCAGCAGAGGGAGCACAAGAGTGTAAAAATCCCACCTGGGAGCTCGGGCTCTGGCTGCACTGGTGTGCACTGGTGTGCGCTGGTCCAGTGTGGGCCCCACGGCTGCTCTGCCCTGTGGGCGAGACCCCCGTCACCCCATCCCAGAGCCGCGGGGCTCCCCAGGGTCAGCGAGTGCTGGCGGGACCGACCGGGAAAGCACCGAGCGGTGCAGGCAGCCTGTCACTCGTGGTCTCCATCAGCAGCCTCCCCGAGCCACCTTATCTGTGGGAGACAGCAGAGGTAACAGGCTCCATGCTCAGGATGCAGCCCGTGCAGGCACTCTGCAGCTCTCTGCAAGGCACGACACGGCCGGAGCTCTCCAGCGAAGCTGCAGGCTCATCAGGTTGCATTTCAGTTCAGATTGTCTGTCCCTCAAAATTGAGTCATTCTCCTCCAAACGCTGCTGGAGCGAGCGAACCCCTCCTGCCGCAACCCACACGTGCCGCTGGGGCCGGGGGGCAAGGCAGTGGGTAAGTGCTGCACCCCAAAGTGCCAGGCTGCCCTCTGGGCCGTGCAAAGCGGCTTTCAGCACCTCTGAGCCCAACTTGCTTTTGGAGTTCACTGTGAAAAAGACACTGTGGCAAAGTCCGGGGGGTTATTTTTGATGGAAAACTATACTGGAATCAAAACAGAGCAGCCAATCAATTGTAGCCAAAGGACCCAGTGATATCCCTGCTGCGGCTTGGCGCTGCCTTTCTTGCTGCAACGCTTTTCCTTCCAGAACCAAAGGTACCACAAAGCTCCGGTTCACACCAGGTTATTCACATGGGGGGTATCTTCCTTCGCGTTTAGTGTCCACAGCCTGCCTGCCGTCATCAAATAAGTTTCCGGCTGCATTTGCAATGCCATGCCCATGCTGGGACCTCCTTCAGCACCCTGTGCCCAGCAGTGGCAGCAGGGCAGGTCCCTGCACTGAACAGGCTCTACGCAGGCCAGGCGATCAAAACAGGCTATCACAGGGGCTCAAAAGTAAAAAGACAAATGATTTCCAGCACGTCACTGCTGGTGGTACAATCCGGAGGGCTGGGTTTGCTTGCTTGTTCAAGAAGAGGTGAATTCCATCCGGGAGGAATTCACTCCTCGCCTGTGCTAATATTAAAAACGTGCTGGATGGTTTAATTTTAGGCTCGGTTATCTTTCTCGCTGCAGAGTTTAACACAATTGCGTGGCAGGATGTCTGCAGAGGTCAGATGGGAATAATAGAGGTGTTAGTCACTCCAGAAAAGGAATTAAATCGCGCCAGGGAGTTTGCACAGTTACTTCTGGTGCCGCCACAGGCAGAACTCCTAGGTCTTGCCTAACAAAGCTTCAGCATTTACTTAGGAAAGCATAGCCAGCATTTTTTGCATTTTCGGCTGCCGTTCGTTGCGGGGCAGTGGCTCTGTGTCACAGCTGCCGTGGGGGACTGTCCCACCGGCAGCCCGGCACCGAGGGAGGGTTATTGTCCCATTGTGCGGGTGGGAAACGTGAGCATGGAGACACAGAGCTCTGCTTAGAGGCTCACAGCGGCTGAGCTCGAGTCTCTGGGGGCCTCAGCCTGAGCCTTAACTACAAAACCATCCCTTGCAGTCCTCCATGTGCTGAGCGATGGGTTTCAGAGCATCCTCCTCCCTGCTCGTGACCCTTCGCTGGCAGCTTTACTGTGCTTGCTGCGGGGTGTCCCTCTGGAAGCCTTGCTGCTCTCTCCAGCTTAGGCAACAGCAAGGATAACCCTCCATTGCAAAAGCTTGAGCCCCAGACAAATTTCCCAGAGACCAGACGAGCTCCAGCAGCACAAAGTCAAGCAGGGTCCAGCTTGCCCCGGCACCAATGCCTAGCTCCACACCCCGGGGGCTGGTCCCTGGGGTGTGGGTGCAGGTGACACCATGCATGAGGTCCATGAAGTAAGAGTGACTTGAGGACCTTCTTGGTCCTGAGGACCTCCTTGGCTTAAAACACAAGCTGCAGAGCAAAGCACGCATCTGCCCGAAGCTGCTACGGAGGAAAGACACCAAGCTAACACCAGTGGGAGGGAATGGCAGTTTTGGAAATGTGTGAGTCATGCTTGGGTCTGACATTCAAGATAAAAAGGCTGAGATGTGCAGGCTGTGCTGATTTCTTTGGCGGCTCCTCGGTGGGTGAGAGGGCTCTGGTGGGTGCATCCTCGCGGGGCCCAGCCCCGCCACCCTGGAGCATCCAGACACACAAGAGCAATTGTGGCTTTCTCGCTGTTGGGCAATGAACAGGGTCTGAATATTGTTGTGGATTTCAATAGAAAATGCTTTCAGATTGAAATGACCTTGATTACAGCTGGTTGTATAATTTGTTGTGAATAAGGTTCTGTGCAAAGTTTGGCATTTTCATTTTCATTGCATAATAATTAGTGATTATATTTTTCCAGTATTTATCCTGTGCTAATCTTGATATGAGCCTGACATGCCAGCGGTGCGATGACAAGAACCAGCATCCACACCAACCGGGGCATTATTTGCTTTCTGTAGGCCAGGAACATCAAGCAACCCAGAACTGCTTCTCCCTCAGAAACATACAACTCGCTGATGCCCATTTGGCTATTTTTAATTTTCTTAAGGGCTCTGCAAGTCCCCCTTGGGGGACAGATGCAAATGGGGAGATCTGTTTGTCAGGCCTGTGCACGCTGTGAACAAAAACTTTCTGCAAACATGTATTCCCATGTAAACAAATTTATTCCCACAGTGTTCCTTTCCATCGTTACGGGATTATGGTTTTAGTAATGAAAATGAGGATGAATAGTCCTTGGTATTTACACTGACCATTTACAGAACCAGAACTTCTTGCCTTCTATGCTATTTCTGGCAAAAATGTGTCAACAGAATTATTTAACAAAATAATAAAAATCAGTGACTATTCATAGAAATGTAATTTAGATTCAGTGCATCTTTTTGCATGTGATATGGATCTAAGGACGCACATGGACTTGCACTGATTAAATTACAGATGCAACACTGAACGTGGGAAAAAAACCTATATAAGCACCAGTATGAGTTACTCTAAGCTAGAATAGGTATAATTTAAATAGTTTGAGAGTGGGCTTTAAGTAAGCCACAGAAAAAGTCTGCTTTAAACCACCACGATCTATCTGTACAGGAAATTGCATCAATGTCTTTAAGCTGATGCAAATTTGTGTGCAGACAAACCCTGCGTGGCATATCCTTGCGGAGGGTCACATTTCAAACGCACAGCACGCTGTACCTTTTGTGTTGACTGCAAACCAGGTCAGCACCAAGAGCTAGCGCAGAAGCTTGAAAAAATGGGAGATCATTAAGATTTGTCTGTGGTGATCAATGAATCCAGGACAAAATACTTGCACTAAGCTGTCAGCTGCAGTGAATGAATCACCTGATACTTGTTTGCTGTTCTGCTTTCTCTGTTGGGTCTCACTGAATAGTAGCATTCACAGGAACTTGACAGCATTTATAGGAACTTTATATATGTATATGGCATTTATAGGAAGTTTAAATTATCTAATAATAATTAATCCTTATTTATGTCAATTACAAATTATAGAAATTTATAATTATAAAAATTATAAATGTTTAATATTAATCTAATAAGCCAAAAATGTTTTAGGTGAAACATGATTTCTTTGAATTATAACTATGCATTGCAGCCAATAACCCCAATGACTTCAAAACCTCCTCTGACTGTCATTGTGGTAGGTTGGCTGACACGAAGATGAGCCTGTTGTTTGTGCTCTGTACGTGCTCAGGCTGTTGTAAAGCACCAACAGGGCTCTGGGACCCGCTGCTGCTCCGAACCCAGCAATGCAAAGGGACGGCCCTGAGTATCCACATGAATCGGGTGGGAAAGACATTGCCAGAGCATCTCCAGTGGGGCATCTCCGGTAGGCCATGTCCAGGGGCTGCACTGGAAGATGGGCTTGTGCCTTGCTGGCACAGGCAAATGCAACTGCAGAGCTGGAAGGTGGATTTGCAGCAGCAGAGCCCTAGAAGAAGGGCTTGTCCCACGCAGGGGTGGGAGACGAGACCCGGCCGGCTTCTCTAGCCTGGAGCCAGGGGAGTCCAGCCGGCTCAGCTGAAAATGTTATTGTATATTTATAAACAAGAGCAGGCTGGAGGGATGACATGGCTCTATTTACCCCAGTGACATGTAAAAGTAAACACCCCGGGTTGATCATTAACTCGCCTCCCCTGCTTTGCTTTCCTGCCTTCTTATATGAATAGAAACATTCCCCCTTGACTCTTCTGCTCCCTCTGTTTTTGTTTGCTCTATCTCCACAGGGCTGATTTAATAGCCCTCCTTGAACTCAGAGAAGGCTATCATTTGCTTGCAGATCAACACAATGCTGGCTGCCTTACATCTGCAAAACCCCCAAGTTCTGCTTTATGATTCAGATAAAAATCCTCCTCTCAGCTTCAGAAAACAAGCAGCAGAACTTTGCATGGTTCAGGACAGTCCCATGAAAACTGAGACTTTACTAAGAGCTTGGGAACAAGCCAATTTGATGCATTAATCTCAAGAAATAAAACACATAAATAAGAGATAAGCACGTTCCCCCCCCAAGCAAATAGAGGCCACTTGGCTGTGAAAGGCACGTCCTTCGCAAGTAATGAGTGGGAGACTCTAATTTCATGCTTGCAGTCAGTGTTTCTTTAGGGGCTTGCAGGCTGCAAGTAGAGGAGTAGCTGAGTGTTATCAGCCATCTATTGAAAGGCTCTATGTCTCACAGAGCTCACATAGCTAGCAGAAAAGTCAGCGTAGACTATTTTCCCACCCACACGCTTTCACAAGGAGTCAACGGCGCCACTACTGCACAGGTCTTGTAAAGGGTCAAGGATTTATTTTTCTTGAGCAAGCAACAAACTTCTTTTTCCACCAGCAATAATATTTTGTGACAGCGAGGCACCATCCCTAGGAAACAGTAGTCTCTGATCCAACGGATGCCAAAACTGCAGGCGCGCCGCTGGGCGAGTGCCTGACCTTTGGCAGCGTACAGAAACCCCTCCTTTGCACCGGGTAAGATTTCAAAGACAGGTGCCGGAAAGGTAGGAAACACCTGAATTGCTGCTTGTGACATCTTAATCCACCTCCTTCATGTTTCATTGAATGAGCCTTGGTAATGAGAGCTTTGCAGACAGCTGCAGGGATGCTGCTTGGGTGTTGGGAGAGACAGTCTGACGGGGCTGGTCCAACACCGGGCACCGGTGGGGCAGGAGGAGTCCCAGGAGCAGGCAGGGACCGAGGCTGTCCAGATGGGAAATTAGGCAAACAGTCTATGTTACTTTGCATCCACCTTGATCTTTATTTTCCCTCTGGACAGTGAAAAGCCAGGTGTTCCTGTATGGAGAAGCCACACGGGTGAGGTCTGGTGCAGACTTCAGCCATAAGCTCGAGTGCAACTGCAGCAGCAAACTCTGGTTAATCTGGAGTTCAGCTTTTGCAGCTCAGGAAGGAGATTCATGAAAACCCAAACCAGCCAAGTCAAATTAGGGCTCGTTATAGATGCTCCTGTAGAGGCACCCAGGAACTTGGTAGCCTGACTCTTTGCTAAAATTAAGTGCCCTGAGATGAGCTTCTCTTGTCTTTGCCTGTACACTAGCACTTTCCTAAACTTGTCTTTTCTGGATTCTCCTCCCTCTGAGCATCCTCAGAGCTGAGCAACACTGCAGCTCCCCAGGGCCACCCATCCCTGGCCTCCATCCGGGCAGCCCCGTTTCCGTGGTGCCCCCAAGGTGGCCTGGGCTGTGCTCCTTGGCCCCGGCATTTCGCCTCTCTGTCCCCACAGCCCTGTCGCAGCCTCTCACTGATTCTGGGCCATACTGGCAGCTGGCTTGATTCTTGCAGAGCTACCAAACCACATTTCATGAAGATTGATCACAGAAGCCATTGTTGTCCCGTGTTAAGCCATTTATTTGGTGGTTAATCCCCAGGGTCTCTCCACAGGGAGAGGGGGAAAGTGGACAATAACGGGAGCGAAGGGACCCTGCTCAGCACAGGCTTTCTCAGGGATGCAAAACCCCCAGCTAACCACAGCATGCTTCCACCCAGACACCGGGCTATTTTTAGCATAGCATTTCAGCTGGGTTACTGTTCCCTCCGCTCGGAGCCCAAATGTGCTCTCGGGAACTGGCTGAGCATTGCTGTGGCCCGAGGCAGGCGGGTGGCGTGGCTCTTCCCCGCACGCCAGGCATCCATAAGGATGCAAAATCAGGGCAGGTGGCAGATCTGACAGCCATACCTACAAAGGGCTCTTCAGGGCATCCTCTGGTGGGGTCTGGGCTGATAGCTCAATTATAGCACCAGGATGGGCATCTGCTGCCCTCCTCTCTCTGTTCGGGTTCTGTGGAGCTACCAGCGCTGTGTGCAGCTCCCGAGCTGCACGTCCGTTGTACTGGACCTGCAGGGATGGACAGGCGTGGGGAGCGAGCTCCTGTGGTTTTGTGCCATGTGCGTAGGGGTGCTGGAGGCCCAGGAGCGACGCAGAGCTGAGCTGTGGTTGCTCTTGGATGCACCTCCTCATGCTGTCAGCTCATGTCACACCTGCGTTGTGGCGGCTCTGCCATTGCAAAGGGTATATAGGAAAAAACAGGGGTCTAAAAAGTGACACACCATTGCGTTGCATCAACTCTTTTCATGCTCTTCCCCCATGTGCAGGCAGGGAAGTACAGGAAAACACTTTGACCTCCTGCTCAACAGAGCAGCCTAGACCCCCAGAAGAGCTCCACGTTCGCCTCCCAGCCAGCCTGGCCTCCCTCGCCCTGGCTGCAGGAGCCAGCCCCTCCTCAGGGGCTCTCCCCGTCAGCTGGAGCCATCTTCTTGGGACAACATCACTCCTGCTCATGGGGTCTCAGTGTGCAGGGACAGGAATTATTGGATTGCTGACCCTGGGACACAATCATGTCCTCCAAGGTAAACAGAAGAAGATAAAGAATAAATACTCTATTATAATGATTGTCAGTGGAGACAGAGGTAATAACCGTAGTAGCAAATGGAGCGTCCTCTGGGGAAAAGAAGGGTTTCTGAGCAGAACCGGGCTACTTTCACGTACCGGGTACTCACCGAGAAATCCAGACAGTGCTTTCTGCCAGGGCACTGCTGGTAAGCTCTGTTGTGGGTGTTTGTGTGCCCGGCTGTCTGGGCACAGGGCGGTTGTTCCTGCGCCTGGACTGGGAACATTTTAAACAGGAGACTGAGGAGTAGCAAATAATGAATACCACACTCCGGTCTGAGTTTCTTGGATGAATAATCATTGGTGTTGAAATGTATGAGACTCTGTGAGTCTGGGCTCCTAGTGTTTTCACCAGTACCCAGCGGCTGTCCAAATACAAACAATGAATAACAGGAACCACAGCAAATGCAACATGGGGAAGGGGAGTGACGGCTTTGCTCTGTCTCCCCTTTCTGTCACCAAGCGAGGGGACAGGGACTCGTCAGGTCTCTTGGGGATGCTGCAGCCACAGCGTGTCCGGGCCACGCAAAGGATGTTTTGTGCCCAGAGCCCTCCCCGGTTCCCGGTCCCCTCTCCCTGCGCCTGCCCCTTCTGCTGCTGGCGGGCTGCAAACCAGGGTGTGCTGGCTCCGAGGGGCGGCTGGCCGCACACAACTGTCCTGTCCGTGTCTAAGCACTGTGTCTAGGAATCAACCAGAGCTTTTTCCATTAAGAAATACCATTGGGAGCCCTCAGCCGTGGCAAGACGGCTCATGCTGCCTTCAACAACCTTCAGAAAGAGTCTGTAGGCAGCCAAGTCCTGAGCTGCCAGCTCCAACCAGAGAAGTGGGTTAGCAAAACAAAGACAGATGGCAGGGGTTTAACTCGAGCGCTTTTTCATTACAGCTACAGTGATGCAGCCGTTGGGAGTGCCTCCGCCGCCTTTGCTGTGACCAGAGGGCTGGGCTCCCTCTCACCCCTGGCTCAGTGGCACGCAGTGCCCTGGCGGGGGACTGCAGGCAGCCCCCATGCCTTCCCTACTGGGACTGGGACCAGTCTCTGTATACACATCTGTACTGGGAGTAGTGGTTCAGAGAGGAAGGGAGGGCAGGGGGTCTGATCTGCAGGGTAGAGCCCTGTCTGAGAGCCACATCCTGCAGGTAGGGGGAAGGAGATGGGACAGGCAGGGAGGGATGCAGGGAGGTGATGGAGCTGGTGGGGATGGGGATGCATCGAGCCAGGGCCCAGCACCTGTGAACTGATCACGGTAGCAAATCTACCATTCCTCAGACCCCCAGCACCAGCCTGTCTGTGCAGGTCTGTTGAAAGACTTTGCGCGCAGGGACCACCCCACTTCTCAGGGCATGCAGGTGTCTAGGCTGGCGTCTGGGTTTAGGGTGGGCAGCTAAGGTTTCCTTTGGCAATTTAAATGGTTCTCTGGACATGAGACAAATGTATGCCCTTACCTGGGAGCACAGCACTGCACTCGCAGGGCTTCTCCCTCTCCCAAGCTCGGCTGCTGCAGAAATGCAGGCAGGCAAAAATGTCTAGGGTCAGGAGTCACCAGCACTTGGGTTTTAAATAGTTTGGCTATTTTAAATGCTGACAGTGTTTGTTTGTTAGGCCACAAGCTTTGCACAGCCTCCCCCTCCCAATCCACCTGAAGCAGAGCAGCTGGCTACTAGCGCAGGCACTGCTGCGGTGGCACCGTGGCATGGCATGTCTGCCAAGGGACACAGGAGCCATCCCCAACTGCCACCATGAGCAGCATTGTGGCAAAACCTCAGCCAGACCCTCCCCGAGCGCTGGCTGCCAGGTAGGAGCCTCGTGTCACTGTTTTAAGTGGCCCTGAGTGACGCTTGGCTGTGGGTTTTTCTTGCCTGTGTTTGAGTCACTGGTTTGTGCCGGTCGCTGTTTCTCTAGGTGGCTGTGCTGGGTGAATTCAGCTTAGCCAGCAAACTTTTTGTTGAAACATCAGCTGTACTAAATTTGTACAAAGCAATTCTCATGCTGTCCAGATGCCACTGCTTCTAAAAATAGGCTGGTCTAGTCCATTTTCCCAGCTTCTTGCCTTTTATCAGTAATACTTTTAATAGTCTTTGCAGTACTTTAAGGAGTCATTTGTCCATGTCAGGCCAGCAATTACTGGGAACAAGAGTCCTTCCCAGTTCCCCCATATTTTCATTCACACCCTACACAAAAAAGACCATGAAGAAGCTCTTTTTTGCACCAGAAAACAGAAATTTTGGGTGCTCACTCAACAGAAGCTGTGCCGTGTTGGGCTGAGTCCAGGCTATCCCTGCAGAAATTCCTAGCACACAAAAGCTGCTGTGGGTCCTTCCCTTGGCGCTGGAGTGGGAGCAGGATGTCCCTGAGAGTCTCCAGCATAATGGGTTGTTGTCCAATGTGGCCAGGAGATGGAGAGCCATAGGATGGGTTGGGATGGGGTGAGGTGAGGTGAGGTGAGATGAGATGATGAGGTGGGATTGAGTGGGATGGTGTGGGATGGGATGGAATGGGTTGAGTTGGGATGGGGATGGGGTAGGAGGGGGCAGCATGGGGTGCCAGGCCAGCACCCAGGGTCAGTTCCCTCCTGCTGCTGCCTTGGTGGGAAAAGGTGCGGCGCATGCTCGTGCCTCAGTTTCCCCATCTTTCAGTGGCTATGAATGTGCTGTCTGAGAACCTGGGAGCTTTGTGGCTGGAGGTCACTGCATCATTTCTGAAGCATTTCTGCAAACACAAGCAGCTTTTAAGGACATTGGCATCATTTAAGTATCCAGCAACGTTCTTGAACGTTGTGGCTTTTCCTGTGTTTATTTTTCCTCCTCCTGGACCTTTTGCTTAGCAGACAGGCTGGGTTTTTTCTTTTGGCTCTGCCTGCCTGAAGCAAGCGTCCCAGGACGTGCAGCATTGGCAGAGCCTGTGCGGGGCTGTGTTAAAACCCCAGGGGTGGTTGCAGGGATGCCCAGCAGACCAGGAGGAGATGTGTGTGCTGGGGGCAGCCAGCAGCCCTGCTCACACTGGCAGCAGAAAAAGAAACTCGAATTGCCTTGGTGGCTGGTCAGTGGGACCCACGGCATCACCTCTGCCCACTGGGGCAAGCGAGCAAGCAGGGAGACCCCCTCCAGGCCACCCTTTCCCAGGGCTGCTTTGTGCTTTGGAGTATTGGTGTGCCCGGCAGCTGGGGTGAAATGACCCCAAGAAATCCCAGGGAATTGGCCTGGAAAATCCCAGGGAGTTTGATTTACTCACAGAACATGTTTGCGTAACAACACAATGGAGGAGCCCTATTTTTGGTACAATGCGTTGCTCCGCGTGCCAAGATGTGCCGATACTCCCCAGCTCGGGCAGGCACCAGCACAGCTGCGCTGGGGTCATGCCCCAGCTGCTCACTCTCGCCCTGCAGGCCCTGGGCAAAGAGGGGTGCCTGGAGGGCTGGGGGGCACAGGGGGTGCCTGGCCCCTGGCAGGGACCAGTGCTGCTGCTTGCTGGGCTCCTTGCTGGGCTGTAAAACTTTGTGAGCAAAAGTAATTGGCATTCAAGTTATGCGGTATGTTATCGAGACAGCTTCTGAGGGGATGGCTGAAGAGATCATTGGAAAACACCAAATGGTTCTTAAATAGCAAATGCGGGTAACTGGTGGGAAATACCGCTCAGTGGGTGGAGGGGACTCTGCTGGGCTCTGCCTTGTAGGAAACCCCGCTGCATCCAAAATGCTTCACCTGACTGCAGCGCCCACACCTGGTTTAGCTGCTTGCCTGAGTCAGCTTCAGAGATTTTGGTGTGGAAAAGAGCTTTGCAGCACCCCAGCATCAGCCCTGGCAAGCAGTGTCCCATGGTAGCTGCTGGGGGCCTCTGCTGCAGCCCTGCTGGGGCAAGGCTTGTTCCCACAGATGCTGATGGGAACCGATGAGCTAATTGCAAAGACAGTTGCTAATAAGCATGTCCAGCTCCAGCTGCCACCTCAGGGCTGACCCGCACTGACACGGCTTCTCTGAGGGTGGCCAGCTCCTTCTGGCCAGGGGATGGTCCTGCTGCCCATGGGCTGGAGCGTGGCTGGGTGACCCAGGGCTCACCAGCAGCCCCAGAGTGGGCGGTTTGGGCCCTGCAGAGGCCGCACAAGTTATTTCTAGCCATTCCCAAAGCGGGGCAGGGGAGCTGGGAGACACCCCTTTGCCTCCGGCTCGGCAGTCCTGCTTCTGATTACTGCTGGCCTGAAATAGCTGCTCCCTGCGGGGCGGCTGCAAGGGCTCGCTCTGCTCCAGACAAACGGGGGGCAGCTGCCCCCGCAGCCCCCAGGCATGGGCCAAATACGCAGCTGCTGGGAGCCTCCTCCGCGGTGTCCCAGGAGGGCTCTGGGCGCCTCGAAGAATTAGTGCAAGGGGAGAGCAGGGGCAGAGGCTTTTCCTGCAACACAACCGGCGCCAGCCCGGCTGGCCCTGAGGTTGCATTCATGTTTCAAAGCGTGATGGACGAAACCAGGCACACCTGGAGAGGTGATTTGCAAGAGAAACGTTAGTGCTCCTCCAAATGCAGCAGCATCGCTTTGGCTTTGCAGCTGCCTTGGGCTCGTACTGAGACCCTCTGGCAGCAAAGCTCCGCCTGTCCTCCTTGCGGGCGAGCCTTTAGGGCTGATGGGCACTGCCGTGCACCCAGGCATCTGCTCCTCTGGGCTGTTGGACACCACTTGCCTGGTTGATAACTGAAACCCTGATTGTGTCCTTCCCCAGCAAAGGCACCGAGCAGGGACGTGACCTGCCCACCCTCCTGGCAGCCACGGTGCTGATGTTACTAGCCCTGTGCTGTGGCAATGGTTTGGACCATTTCAGGGACTGGGATGGACCTCTCCAGTGGGCGATTTGGCCTGCCGGGATCGGCTTGTTTGTGGACCAGCATTAAGATGGGCTGGCTCCTCCGTGTGGGCACGGGTGCTCATGTGGGCAGCGCCCAGGAGGGTTTGTGGGGGCTCAGTCACTGTGTCCAGTTCTGTTTGCCCACCCAGGTCTCCTCTGCAGGAGCCAGCTCCCGTATGCTGCCCTTTATTCTCCTTCTTCTCAGCGGCTGCTGGGAGGACGCGGAACAAACAAACATGGGAACAATGCTTTCCAGGAACCGCGCGCTTCCTCCGAGAGCTCCAAGGTCGGGGTTACAAGTGCCGCAGAAACACCCCGCACTCGATGTAGCTGGTGAGCTGGAGCAGTGAGCATCCCGCCGAGCTGTCCTGCAAGTATCTTCATTAAAAAAAAACCACAACAGAAAAAAGATTTGTGATTTATCCCCCATCCTCCCTAAAGAGCATTTTAATTTCCAGCAGCCTGTGGGGGTGCTGGTGCGAGGACCACAGCATTTGTGCTTTTGCATGTTGGTATTTCGGGGAAGGCTGAGGAAGTGCTGATGAAGCATTCGGACTTTTGGTCTTACAGACTGGAGGGGAACACGTGTGGTGAGAGGCTTGTTCCCATAGCTCCTCCAAAAAAAATCCTTGCCAGGGTGCATTTGCAGAGTGGGCTGCATATAAATTATCCATAAATAAGCTTAACATTAGTGAGCAGGTGGAACAGGGCAGGGTTCAGGAAATTATGCAAAGAGAGTAGACAAAGAGCTAGGCTGCAATTGCTCTTTGTCTAGAGGAGCCGGGCTCACTTTCTGCAGTCACAACGAGTTAGCGCAGGGCACAAAGGCAGACAATTTCAGATTTGATTAAACTGTTTGACAGCATTCATATGTTAAATGATTATATGCTACTATCTGCTGCTACAGTATGCATATCTCAGGAGAATCTCAAATGAATCCATTGAGGCCAGAGTGTAGTGTAACAGGAGATGTAATTAATAAGCTAAACAAGAGGGGGGAAAAAAGCAAATTTGTTGTGGTTTTTACCCAGTGATCAGGCATGTCAAGTCAAGAAGAGATGAGTAACATGGACAAACACAGACGTATGTTCTGTTATTTGGGAGTTTAATGCAAATATTATAGGCAGGATGCAAATATTATAGGCAGGACCCTGTCTCCCATCTTCAAAACTTTAGACACTCATGAGAGCTGCGTGGCATCCCCCGTGCTGGCAGATGCCTGCGGAGTCAGGTCAGGGCTGTTCAAAGGCATTCCCGGCGTAAGGATTATTTTGCCTTTATGCTTGCTGCCCATTCAGTCTTTTGTGAGGTGCCACAAGGAATCGAATGACATTCGAAACAGGAGCGAGGATTAGAAACCCCCCTGCGTCAGCCGCACAATGTCCGGGTGGAGGAGCTGCAGAGGATGCTGCGAGGCAGAGGCGACACACACCCCAGCATCATCTTCTCTGTGAGAGGGGAGCGCAGGGAATGTTGCACCCCAGGCATGCTGCCTTCAACCCCTGCCTTCCCCCACACATGAAAAGGTGTCTCTGAAACATGAGGCTTCCCGGCAAAGCTGCACAGATTTGCTTGGTTGCAGTCCCAGCCATGGGAGAGGGGCAAAAGCCCCTTTTGCCAGGTGAGAGGATGTTCAGGGATGGCTCCTGGCTGGGTGTCTGTCCACGCGGGGCTGCATGGCTGTGGACACGTGTCCTGGGTCACAGCAAGACCATGCAAACACCTTGGCTCACAGAAAGGTAACGCCAAACAGAGATACCACGGAGATGCCAGAAATGCTGGTGCTGCTGCTGAGGAAGTATCTGACACTACTCCTTATGTCTCCCTGCTCTCCAGGGGGAAAATGTGGCCAGCCCCTGCCCGGGGCTGCGGTGTCACCCCAGGCTGCCTTGCAGATGGTGATGGTGAGAGACAGGGTGATGTGCTTCTCTGCTGTGACCCCGTCCAGGTGCAGACAGACCCCTTCCTTGTGTGCACAGGCATCAAGCAGAGCAGCTTGCCTTGGCTCCAGATCAAAATCACCATAGGGAATGCAGAATAAAAGGAGTTAGACAGAGAACGGGTTGCAAAAGCTGCCTCTATGCAAGTAGTTTAAAAAGAAAAAAAAATAGCTGCAAGAGGGACAGAAAGAGAGACTGGTCCTTGGTGGTCTTGCTGGGCGACCAGGCTGGTTCTGTCCTCCAAAGGCCATCAGCAATAGCTGTGTTTCCTCCTCTGGGTCAGTGAGATGGGCAAGTGAAGCTGTCCATCGCAGGCATTTCTGCTGGTAACGGTGAGCCCCACGACAGTGGAGGAGGTTGCTTGCTCTGTTTTCTTATGGCCACCAGCAAGCCCAGCCAGCCCCAGTGCTGTTGAAACAGTCCTGGTGTTACCCACAATAAGCCCATTGTCGATCCCCACATGCCACAGCCAGACACGGTGTGGAAACAGCCAAAAATGGGTTTTTTCTCCAATAGCACCTGCTGGGAAGCAGCTCCTGGACTTGCATGCAGGCTCCAACCCTGGGTCATCCCCATGTCACCCTGCATCACTTCGTGCTCTCTCCAAGCTGGCATCTCTGGCTCTGCTGCCCCAGTCTCACTTGGCTCCTGCACATGCCGGCTCGGTGCCGGGAACGGGATAAAACATGGCGCAGAGAAACCCAGCCAGCCAGAAAAGGAAATCACGTGCGCCACGGTAAGGAATTAATCAAGATCTGTGCTGATGAAGCAACTGGCAGCGTTGCTGGGGAGGGGGTGAGCTTCAGTTCGGGGAGGCGATGACTGGCAGCAGGAGGTGAGCGAGCGGGCAGTGGGCTGCAGGGTCCTCTGCCTGCAGAGCCGGCCTCAGGCGTCCCCCTCCCCACCATGGCCCTTCCTGACCGACACTGGCATGGGGATAGGAGCCGTCTCCCTTATGTTCCTATAGCTGTAGCATAGGTCTCTGGCTCCATTCACAAAGCACCCTCCAGCTACACTGTAGGTATGAGAGTATGTGAAACAGCTGTCTCTGCAGGCTTGGGATGCCTGAATGCCTGGCGTGCAGGTAAAATGTGGGTTATGGGGGGCTGCGGAGGAATTGCCCCAGCTCCCAGGGCCCCGGAGCAGAGCTGGGTGGCTGCCTCAGGAGCTATACCCCTACAGGCACTGGAAATTAATTCACCAGTCTTGTTACGCTGATTGCCAGCTGCCAGGTTTAAGTTGCTTGCAGATGGATTCACCCAGGGCCAGCTTAGAAATGTCTCTGTGGCCAGATCTGAAGTAAGGTGCACAGCAAGGGGTCCTGCAACATCACCTGTCACCAGCCCTGCCCAGCTCCCAGAGGCACTTTGCAGCATGTTCAGGACAATATTTCCCCCAAACCTTTTAATTCCAGTTATGCTATTGCCAACTGTCTTCTCGCAGAGCATTTCCCCCTCCCTTCAAAAGAACAAAAATCAAAAAGCGTATAAAGATTTTTATCTGGAGACAGAGGGCCCTTGGAGAGCAGCCGCCCGCCTTGCAGTGGGAAGGGCCGGCTATGCAGGGAGCCACGGCTGGGCTGCCTGGCTTGGCACAGGCTTGCCAGCACTCACGATGCACCAGATTGCAATGAAAGGTTTTATTGCCCAGTCATCTAGCCCGTATCAGTCAACTATTTGGCTGAAGGAGAGGCGTCCATTCAAAGCCAGTTTACAGCAGAATCTTTATTTTTATTTTAAAAGCATCTGGAAATTAAAAATCCCCTTTGGCGCTCGTCCACTTTGGAGAGAGAGCCAAGCCTGTCGTCTGGCCAAGGAGCCCTGCTCTAGCTGATTTGGGTGGATCCAGCGCTGGGACGTTTTTCTAACTCGAGCAGACATGGGCTGCTGGCTTCCTTCCAGCAGCTCCACAAACTTCCCACGCCGAGTGTCGGTCTGGTCCTTGCACCGTATGTGTGACACCATATGCACGTCACTCGGAGCCGTTTGGGGCGTGCCATGCCCAGCCCCGTGCTCTTCCCCAAGCTAGGGATGTTTGTTGGACAGTGCTTTGGCCAGGGAAAAGAGCAACAGGCCGGTTGGTGCACGTAGGGTTTGCTCCAGGTGAACAGCACCAATGCAAAACATGGGTTATGTATTTCCATTTTGGGGTGGCTGCATGTCTGAGAGATGTTGCTCACCCCAACAACCTGTCCCCATGGGGAGGGCACATTGCTGCTGCCTCCTCAGCAGTATGGCAGGAGGTGACACTACCCAGGGCTGGCTGAACCTGGCGGTACAGGCATGCTGGGTTTGTAGCAAAGCCCTGGGAAGTTCTCCATGAACAATGGTTTACCCCCAAATCCAGAACATTTCATTTAACTCCTTCCTCAGCAGGCTGGTAAACCCCAGCTGGGTCATCCCTCAGGGCAAGGTGAGCTTTGGAAAAAGGAAAAAAAAACCCCAAAGATGTAAATACCTGGCTGTGTGCAGTTACAGCTGTGTAAACCCATTTTTCATCCTGCAGGAAAAGTGCAGGCACTGGAAATCTCCAGCCCACTCTGGCAGGTGGCACCTCTGGCTGCCCGGCCCCATGTGTCCCTTCACAGTGTCTCTGCAGCAGGAAGGTAGGTTGCTCTGAAACAAGGCAGAGGACAGAGCAATAACAATGATTTATCTTCTCTGTGCTACAGAAGGAAAATTGAGAAGCCCCTGCCCAATAGCTTGGGATTGTCACTGTGGAGAATTGAAACCGCTGAGTGCATCAGCTGCAACCCAGGACAGTGTCTTTTATCCAAAAAAGAGGGTGAGATGAACAAATTCAGCTGGAGGAAGAGTTGAGGATCTCCAGATACAGCTTTTGCCTATGTCCTGCTGAGTGCCTGGGGCTGCCCTCCTCCCCCTTGGGGTGGGTACTGCACGACCTGGGGTGGACTCAGCAGTGGTGCGTTAACCTCTGCCTGCATTCACGCCTGGAGGAAATGAGGATTATTGCTTGTGAGTGTCACTGATGTTTTCTGGCAGGAGAGGAAGGCAATACCCTGTCAGGCTGGGGAGAGGGGATCGAACGGACACGGATCCATCACCCCTCAGCCTACCCCTCACAACCTCCCCCATCCCACCATCTCCTGCTTCCAGACACAATCCCCACCTCTGCTCCAACATGCTGGGAGCTGCAGTGGATGGGCTTTCTCTTCTCCCTCCCAAAGTCCTGCTCTTAGCAAGAGCTAGTCCTTACCGGTAAAGACCAATTTCACCACTCATGCAGGCCAGTGAGGGCCAGGCACCGGGAGGCACGAGCAGAGACTCTTCTCTAATCTTAGCTAAGCTCTTGCAAAGCCCTACTGCACATACACAAACTGGACTTTTTTTGGAGGCTCATAAAAGTGAAACAACTGCGGTCAGATCCTTATGGCAATGGCAACGTGCCTGTCTAGCACAAAGCCTATCTTCCCCCATTGGATTTCAAGTCCCTGTTTCAAAGTATGGAAGCATTAGATCTTTCCAAAGAAAGGATTTCCTGAATTATTCTAACACTGAAAAAACAATATATTCTTCTCTGCCCTGGCTCTTGCAGGCAATTGAAGTACTTGGCTGAAATTTTCTCAAAAAAAACCAGAAAAAGCCAGAGTCATGACATAAGAACAGGATCTTGCACTTAGAAGGGACAAGCAACCTCCAGAGCAGGCTGTGCTACCAACTCTGCCTCTAATAATACCTGCCAACTTTGTGAGCATTGTACATTGTTTAAAAAACCTAATCAAGTTATATATTCCTTTTGAAGTCAGACAACTTTGATTTAACAATGGCTTAGAGCTTTGAAAACCCCAATCTTTTCTAGTTTGTCTTCCATGATGGTTCCTTACCTGTCTCCCATCATTGAATAAATCATTCTAAACATAAACCAGATGCCTGATGCTAACAATAACTTTAGAGAGCCCTGCTTCCCCTAAGATGTATGGGCAATGACTAACACACTTTTAGCCTCCAGACTTAATTTAAAGCATTCTGAAATTGTGCACTGGTGAGATGAAGGCTGCCCGAGACAATAACTTTTACATTAAAAATAATCTCTGTCTTTAGCAGCAACAAAGTCAAGATTGTCCTCCTTCATCCCTGGTGTCTCAGCCTGCCATGGGTGCTTTGCAAGCCGTGGGTTGCACTTACATGAATTCGTGCCTGAAGAAGTTGGAAAAGGAAGACCTTGCACCGCCTTAAAGAAAATAAGGTATCTGTGTTTAAATGCATGGGAGCAGTGGCTTATGCAACTTGCGATGAGCATGCAGCAGCCAAACATAGCTCCTTGCAGCAAAGTCAGCATTATTTTCAGCTGAGATGCAACAAGGGACAGTGCTGAGTCTCCAGACGTGATGGCTCTCTCTGGCAGGAGCAGCAAGCGGTTGAGTTGACCTCAGCCTCTGTGTCGCAAACTGAACTAAAGCACTTTGAAACCTGGAACTCACTTTGCCTGAAGACAAATCACCAACGTGTGGAGCAGTGCAGGGAGATGTGCTGGTGGAAGATAGAGTGCTCCTGACCCAGAGACCTCAGCCTGTGGAAAGCCCGTAGCTAACAGCTGCTCCAGAGTTGCTCTGTAGGGAATATATCGCTTAATAGAGGAACACACTTAAAAGCATTACTAGTACAGCTAAATTAGTGTCTGGAGATTTTGCTCTGGCAAAGAAACAAAGTTTTGAAAGCTTCGTTCAATATTCTTTCACCTTCCTATGCCTGCACACACTTGGGCTAATCTTGCCATTTTATTTGCATATTTTTGTCATCCCTTATATACGAGGTTTAGTGTCTTATTCATTTGAAGCAATAACCAAAAAGTGGAGAGAAGGAAGGATGGGAGGAAAATTTTTGATCTGCCAAAGTTAGGGAAACTCGTATCAGGTAAACCCTTCCATGCAGATGTGCTTTGTGATGTACCGGCACAGCGTGGCACAGCAGGAAGCTCAGTGCAGAATTTCCTGACACAGAATCAACTAAGAAGAGCCACCATTAAAAATATGCCAACAGGGAGGCTCACAGGGAGCTCAGGGGGGATTACTTCTCCTCCCAGAACTTCATGTTTTGTTAAAAGACCTGTGCGTGACAGCCTCCCAAGCAACCTGGTCACACCTAAGCCAATGCTGTGTTTGAAGCCATGGCAAAGATACCATGCAAAAAATAAAAGCACGTCAAGACAACCAGGACAGATTTTCCAGGACCTCACCCTTCATGGTGTCACAGCCTGGCTTTTCCTGATTTCCAGCTGCTAGGTAAAGCTTCACCCCTGGACATTTTTTTTTTTTTCATTCTGATTTTCAAATGAAAACTCACCAAATTATTTCATATGGGGAACATGGCAAAGCGCAGAGTGGCTTGAGGGGAGTAAAGAAAGACTCTGGACCCAACCTCTCCCAGGAAACTTTTGCCACCTGTCGCACCTTTGTGCTCTTGTGCGACAACAGGAGAGCTCCTTGCCAGAATAGACCCCACCGGCTATCCAGCCACGCTTGCGGCAGCGCCAAGTCCATCTCCAGAGGAAGTTACTAGAGCACTAGAATATGAAAGACCATAATTTATGTGTTTTAAGCAGTGTTTTTGATCATGTCGAATAGTAAGCAAAACCTGAAAAGTATCTTTTATAGAAAACGTTAATTATGTATGATGCTTTTTCCTTACAAAGAATTGATTTACCTGTCTCTGGGGTTATGATCTTTGTACAACACAGCATACGTCTGTTCTGGTTCCTTACATCGGAGATACGGATCCCAGGCAAACAGCTGTCCCATGGTATTGGGGGGTTTTCATGACAAATGGGAATCCTTTACAGGCAGCTTTCATTTTTTCATCTGAAAGTCTCAATACATTAGTAGTTGCCAGAGTCCTGTGAACTTTCATATCTACTATGCCATCACCACTACAAATGCTTTCAAATTAACAAACAGCCAGATTTCCTTTCTATGACCAAGCAGGAAAATAAAGAGAAAAGACAGAAATTATTACATTACAGAATACCTTCTCCCCCGTCCCACTTAGCAATCACTTTGTAAAGCGATCTGAAAGGTTATTTACATTGGGATACATCTAAGGGGATGAATAGAAACAAGTACTCCAAAACGGGATCACAGCTGTTTCCTTTCTTACCCTTGCCTGTCTCTGCTGCAGAGCAATCGCCCTCATGCCGGTGAGCGAGCCAGGGCTGCTGCAGTGCTGGCCACACTCAGACGAGATCCCGACAAAGTGCAATAAAAATTGCTGAGAAATAAGCATTTAAGTAATCTCATAAATTCATTAGCAATTTCATTTTCTTTTTAGCTCATTACTTTTTTTGATTCCTGTTTGGTTTTGGAAAAGCGTATCTTCAGTCTCTGTGCATGGATGAGGGCAGAGACGCAGAGCACAGCCCTTTCTGTAGGAGCAGACCTGCTGTTGCATGGGCAAGAAGAGTTTCCAGAAGCATAGAATAAAAAGCAAGGCAATGTTGCAAGAAGAACGTTTTATAGCAGCATATTGCACAGCTGTCCCACCCTTGCCAACACAGACTTCCAAACGTGCAGCCATGGTGGGATGCACAGTGAAAGCCTGGAGTCACAGCCTGACACCTCTTCAGAGTAAGACGTCAGGATCCCAGGCATCCATTCGGTGCATCTGGCAAAAAGATCATATGTCTAAAAATAACGTGTGATATTCAAAAATCAAGGAAATTCTCTTTATATCTCTTCTTATGACTCTGAATTCTTGTTAATTGCTCCATCTTTTCACTGTGCCTTTTCAAACCCTTATCAACGGTCCCATCTGCTTGGCAATGAGAAGTGAAAACAACAGTCTTTGATGAGGTCTTGCAGGGCTCCGAGACCTTAGATGGTGACTGATGGGAGATCGCATACAGGCAACCCCAGGGACCCCCCTGGTCTGGCTGTCTACAGGTGAAATCCGGATGAGTGACTTAATATCCTCAGAATTGCCAATGGTGAGTAATCCTCTGAGTTTCGGTGTTTCTCTCACAAACGCAGGCTTGACAAATACTGTCTCTTTTTAAAAAAAAACCAAACATCAAAGGATCACATTTGCTTTTCAAGTGATGTTTAGTTGTAATATTCTGTTCCTACAGGTCAGTTGCATTGTGGGGAGGACACAGTCATTTCAAAATAAACGACACAGGATCGTTCTGCTGAGACACTTGAAAAACTGTGTACCACAGATGCCAATCCACAGTTCATTTATACTAGACAAGTGATGGTAGATATGTTCTATCCTGGAAATGTGCATACACATTTTACTTCTACCTTCACTGAGAAGGGAACAGAATTTTGCTTTCCTACACTTTTTATAACTCTTCCCTCACCCTGCTATAGCTAGTGGCAAAACTTTAGCCTTGAAGAACTGCTGTGGGGGAGCTTTTATGAAGGAGACTCCAGGGGCTTCCTCCAGGGTCTCCTTTATGCCATAGGTTCAATCGAAAGGGACCGCCAGGGACTAGGTTCAGCCCCAATTTATACAGATAAATGGTGATGCAACAATCGGAAAAAGTAGCAACTTTTATTATCCCTGTGCTTCTGGGGCAGACTGAGCATCTTTGACCTCTTCTGATGCCTTGGGGACACATCTGACAGGGCTGTTTCTTCTCATCCGTATTTCTTACGTAGGTTTTAGTGTTGTATGTGAGGAGATCACAGCAGAGAGAAAGGAAGATACAAACCCTCTTTTCTTAGCCTCTTGGCCAAAACCCAAATATTTTAAACATTTCTGCTAGGGGTTGATTCCCCCAGTGAGTCTCAGAGCTCTCATCTCTGACTGCTATAAACCAAAGACTGTTTACATGAGATCAGCACATGCTGATATTGCTTTACACTTTACAGCATGTGCACTTCATATATCGACAGCGATGGGCAACCCATCCCTGCAAGCCCTTCAGTGATCTTAAGATTATTTTTTTATTTAGAAGTCAGGGGAGAAAAGCATGATGGAAGTCATGCAAATGATTAAATGCAAAGATCTGTTGATCCTGTGAGACCACCAGTAAATAATTTAACAAAGATCTTTAACAAGTCTCACTCTAAAGGAAAAAGTAGGTCCACTTTAAACCCTGCTTTTCCAACTTGGATGTCTAAATCAGTACTGCAGTCCTTTACAACAGCCAAACTCTGTAAGAATTGCCATAGAGAGTCAGACACAGAGTTCTGGCTGCCAAGTGTAAAAGAGAAAAATGTGAGAAACTCCATAACAGGCAAACATGGGGAAATCTCCCTTCCCCCAGAAGAGCTTATCCAAGCCCTGGAGACTAGCTAAAACCTTAAAGCAAGAGGTTTTGCCCTACCCAAACCACTATTCGCATGAACTCTCCAGTGATGGCTCTTCTCCACAGGAAGATTCTGCAAAGCTTTTGATAATTTTATAGAAACACCTCATTGCATATTTTAAGTATTCCCTTTACCATCTCCCTCCCAGAAGCATTTTAACCTCTCCAATAAAATACAACTAGAGACATAACGTCTTGTTGTCTTGGGTACCTGACTGTATGGAGAAGCCTTCACCGGCATGGCTGTTTCAAAGCCATGGGTGAGGCTTGTGTGAGGAGCATGGGTTCCTCACCAGGAGACACCTGATTCTTAGGGAAGGGAGCACAGGGCAATTAGTCACTGTAAAACAGTCTAAAAAGTCTAAAGAATTAGGAATTGCCTAAGCCCCAATAAAATCCAGTGCTTTATACGACTCGAGATGCAGTTGGAGGAATCTGGCTAATCTTTTACTCTCCTAGTAAATCATTCATTGAGGCCATCTGTGAAATATGAGAAGAGCAGCTTCAACCCAAGATTCCCGCTTAGCAAAAGTTCTTACTAGCTTGGCCGGAAAGAAGCTTTCCTGATAAAGTTGATAGCTAGTCCAAGCCCTCATGATTTCCAGCAGCAGTAATCCTTCTGGGGAGATTAGAGAAGCAGCCCTTGAAGGTCCTGGAATATGGTCGTGCATTTCAGCAAAGTTCAAGGGAAAAAAAAAAACCCCATCCACAGGACTTGCCAGGGGATGGCCTGGCCCAGAGGCACACCTCTCAATGCTTTCTTCTCCAGCGGCCTCTGCAGACAGGTCTGACATACAGCCCCCAAACAGGCTGGTCACAGCCCCTCACGGACAGGGAGCATCCATGGGGCTCAAGGAGAGTATCAAGGAAGAAATCTGGTGCCTCAACGGCCAAGACTGAACTGCAGTTTTGTTCAAGGAGGGGCACAAACACCCATCTGGGAAGTGATATTCAGCTCTCACAGCTGAACCTAGAACCCAAACTTCCCTGTTCTGGGAAAGTTCATGTCTGAATCGAACAAGTACAGTGTGGGTTTGTGTCACTTGAAGAGGAATAAGTCATCCAAAACACCCCCACCAACTCTCCACGCTAGGCTGCTTATCTCCGTCCTCCACCCAGATTTGATTCATTTTTTCAAGAAGCACTTAGTCTTTCTCCACAGGCATTACTACTAACCTGGGAATAGAAGAAAGTCCTTAGGCAAATACTTCATAGGGCAAAACAAATAAAAAAATTTTAGCTGACAGGAGAAATGGGCTGAACACTTAACCGCAGCATTCATGAACATGCGTTACAATCTGCCTCCTCCAGCAATTGAGACAATACAGTTTTTGATGGCTTTTTTTTTTTTTTAATCTTTGAGTTTCCAAACTCTGAGGATCTGCAGTTCCCAGGTGGCTCAACAGCTAGAAGAAACAGAGTTTCAAAGTGAAAGATAAGATGCCCCAACTTCTAGAGCCAAATGCTTGAAGGGAAGCAAAGCAAAAACCAAATAGAAGACAATAAGAGCACAGCAGGGCTGGAGGCACAAACCTACAGTCTTACCTGGTGCTGGGCTCTCAGAGAAGGCAAGGCTTGCGGACCAGGAGGCTGAGCAGGTCCCACATTTGAACTCTGTCAGACCCATGTTGTATAAATCCAGACATTTATATTGTGTTTGGGTGCCTTGCAGAAATACACCCCCTCCTCCCCTGTGCTTAAGCTAGGCAATAACATGCTTGGTTTAGCGTTGAAGTCTTCCAAAAGTCTTGGTCCAAATTACAGTGCTCTTGATGACCAAGTAAAGTTGGGGAAGTCATTATGTCTTGGACCAGCATGTCTGACAAACAGTAGGAGCTGCAGGTCCTAGAAAGACAGAGCTCCTCTTTGCTATGTGAACTTTAACCAAAGTTTGGCGTGATAATCCCTCTGCGCTGTGGTTTGTAGGATTTTAATTATTCCTAATGTCTTCCTTGGCTATCTGGTGTTTGCTCCACTGAGCCTTGAGGTCAGTAACTGTGCAGAATACATCAAATTTTCTGTCTTCTCCCTAAAACCTCCTCAGATCTAAGCAAAGCAGCATCTCATTGACCATTATACTCACAAGCTTATTAGTGGTGCATTTTCTGTTGTGGAGAGGTTGGAGGTCAAGCAAGTAAGATTGGAAGTGGCTTTATTTTGGTTTTAAAAGTGAAGGGTTCTTCCTCCCTGCTTACTAAGCATATAACTGTTGAAGAAAGTATCTTACCCTGTGCATCATCTAAGGTGTTAGGGAAGAGTTTCCTCCATTTCCAGCTAGCTGTAAAAAACACTTTAGATGCCACTTCCTGTAATGCTGTTTCTATTCTTAGCGTGTTCTATACCATCCTTGGTAGTCAGGACAGTTGGCTGTGGTGGTACTAACTGCAGCTTAGACCCTTGCAAATAGAGAGGGTCTGGAAGGAGAAGCAGTAGGGAAAGCAGCCAGCACCCATTCCCTGGGTCAGAAGTGAAGCAGAGGGGTAGGAGGAGGATGGTATCCAGAGAGTAACAGAGAAGGGCTCAACCTCAGCAAAACCAAGGAAGTACCGTGGTTGTGGTACTGAAAACTGCCTGTGCAGAGCTGCCAGGGGGATACACTCCAACATGGCAGAGCTGATACAAGAAGGGCATCTCCTGTCTCGGTGTCAGCTGGGGTCTGGGGCAGAGAGATTTTCCATTAATTGGACAGGACTCATGTTGTTCAGCACAAAGCTACTTCGGCCTCCCAAGCACGGCAAGCTTGGTGAATCCTCCACCCTCCAAATCACACACACGGTGAAGACTGCAGGAGCATCTGTTATAAATCGCCTTCTCTGGGCAAGAGCAGAAAGCATAACTTTCACAAGACTCTCTTAAATGAACAAAATAATCCAGGCCTTTTCTTTGCAAGATGCTGCATCCCTCCTGGAACCCTTTGTGATCTAAGTTGTTTAGAAAGTAAGTGAAATTGAGTGAGCCAGAGACAGTAATGGTTATTTCTCCAAGAAAGAAAAGCTTAATTGTACCATGGAGATCTTGTGTCTGCCATGACCCCTTCAACAGCTCACAGGAACACAGCGGGAATTAACCAGCAGTAACGACTGGTTCATTCTTGCAGATCCGTAAAGAGTTTCATCTTAGTTCTTAACAGAAATACCCTCCCTCCTCCAAAAAACCAAACCCAAACAAACACCAACCTAGTCCTCAGTTGGTAACTATACAGCTTCTCCATAGCTTATAGCACTCTCCTTTTTCCATCTAACCAAAACAGACCTAGGGCTTGTAACCTCTGTGGAGACTTCCCTGGGCTGCAGCTGAGATGGTCAATGCATGAAGAGCAGGCAACATTTAATGAGTGGCAACCCTGGAAGAGCTGGTTCCAGAAAAGGTGAGAGGAAAGGGAGGTGGGAGAAGGATTACCAGGCTCAGAACCATTTGTCGTTTGCTTGTGGTTAGTATCTGTTTAGATAACTGGCAACTGAGATTAACAGCTAGGATTTTTCCATCCAATCTAAGTGAGCTAGCAGTTGGGTTTCATTCAAGTAATTGTTCTAATGGATAATAATGTATTATTATGACTAGAAGGCTTATTGCTAGAATCATAGAATCGTTTAGGTTGGAAAAGACTTTTAAGATCGTAGAGTCCAACCGTTAACCTAGCACTGCCAAGTCCACCTCTAAACCATGTCCCTAAGCGTCACATCTACACATCTTTTAAATACCTCCAGGGATGGTGACTCAATCACTTCCCTGGGCAGCCTGTTCCAATGCTTGACAGCCCTTTTGGTGAAGGAATTTTTCCTAATACCCAGTCTAAACCTCCCCTGGCGCAGCTTGAGGCCATTTCCTCTCATCTTATCACTAGTAACTTGGGAGAAGAGACCAACACCCAAGTGGCTACAACCTCCTTTCAGGTAGTTGTAGAGAGCAATAAGGTCTCCCCTCAGCCTCCTTTTCTCCAGGCTAAACAATCCCAGTTTGCTCAGCCACTCCTCGTAAGAGGACTAAATTTGTTGTACTAAATTCAATAACCCGAACTCACCATATATTGTCCCTCTTGTGGGAGCTTCAGTTGTTTGAGAAGGAGCCTCAGAGTTGCGTGATCATCCCTAACGATCTTCTCCCCTAAGTTCCAACTTTGGAGAACAAGTTGTTCATCATATGCTGAATTCAGCCTTGGAGTAACTCCAGTGAAAACAAAAGGAGTAACAACAGGAATGGATTAGGCCCAATTGCTTTCACATTTCTCCAACTTGAACTTCCAATTCCAATACTAAGGGAGGAGTGAAAAAGAAGAAACCCAACGTATGGCACAGTGATAAATACACTTCAAATCATAAGTCTGCCTATGCTGTGACCTTGTGCCCTTTGGAAAGTGCACCAAGGTGAGCTTCCTCAAGCTTCCCCATAAACAAAACCCTGCTGTCAGCTGGCAGGAGCAATATATATTCCTACTTCTGCCACTGTATTGTAACAATTTTTGCACAGAACGGTCAAACCCATCCTGCAGTTCTAGGCTGCTACACTTGTGACTACTGACCTTACACACGTCTGAAAAAAATAGTATCAGCCAAGCTGAGATAAAAAGTCATGAGGATTTCATTTCATAAAAACAAAACATACTGGGTAAGATTAAGTAGTGTCATTTCTGTACTGAGCCTGTTTTCCAGAGAGCTGTGCGCAGATCAGGAGAGGGCACAGCCTCACCTACAAATCCTTATCTGATAGATCACCATCTTGGCATCTCCCTGGTTAAATAGATCTGAACCAACAGAGAGGAAGTGGAATAAAGACCAAGATGGAGTACCCTAAGCTCCTCTGCTGGCTACTGAACCATGCTTTCTCTCAATGTTTGCTGCACCACTCACTCATTAGCTTTTAAGTAAGTTCCTTCTAACTTTGACCTGCTGTTTCCTGCCGGGGCTGATGAGCCACAAGTGCAGAGTCACTTCCTTTGGGCCAGTTCCTCAGTGCACGCTTTCAGTGGCTGCCACTTGAAGTTAGCCTAAGAAAAAATGTTGCTCTTGTTTTCACTGGAGTTATTCCCAGGCTATTTCAGTGTGTTATAAAGGGGGTAACAGAATTATCCAGTGATCAAAGAACTCAACTGCAAGTCAGAAGTTCTGGGTTCAATTCCTAGCTCATATTAAACCAACACTAACCATATGCCCTCTTTGTGCCTCCACACACTCATTTGAGAGTTTTAATAATAATGATGACACTCAAAGTTATTCCTAAACAAATAAGAAATTTATGAAAAATCACAAAGCGCTAAGACCAGGCTTGACCCATGAGCTTTACAAAGTAAATGCACAGCTTCGTTCAGCTGACAGGCTGGAAACAGAGGAGTTCAGCTCAGCTGCTATCTAGCTCAGAAATCACTGCACATTGTTTGCAAACTTATCAGGAGTGACTTGAATTGTGAATTAGCTTCAGCAAGGCAGCTGGCAGGCTGCTGAAGCATACAATGCCTGCTGAATCTGCACTTCCTGTTGGAGACGTGCGAAGGAGAAGGCAAACTATGAAAGAGCAGAGAAACCGCTCCCAACTCAAGTCAAAACTATGTGCAGCACAGGCACAACAGGGCCAGTCGCTGATCTGGGGGCCAAACCAGAATTCCCAGCACCAGCAGTGCTGATAGTACTCAGCCCTTGCACAGCACTTGCCATGGAGAGATCTCAAAGCACTTTGTGAAGATTAGGCTCATCTGCCTTCCCCCACCTCCTTGGTAGGCTGGGTTAGACCACAGAGCTGGAAGGTTCGATCTTCCCAGACCCACACTGTAACCCTGCAGGCAGCTCTCCAGCACACAGCCCAAGGCTGGTGCTTGCTTACTTTTGCATCTTGGTTTGCAGTAAACAATCCACTCTATGTCAAAAGCAGCAGCAGCAGACACCAAGACATGTTCTAGCCAGCTTTACCAAGCACTCACCTGGACACGACACCAGATCACAGCTATGCAGTCGGACGCTTACTCTGTGCAGGCAGATGTTCCCCTTGCGCTGCAGGTTACAAAGCTGAAGCTGCTGTAAATTCTCTCCAAGATCCAGCTCTCTGTGTGCCCACACAGAGAAGTAACAGAAAGATGCTTCCTGCATGCTGTCTGATGGGAACACTGCAGCATCAGCGCTTCAGGAAAAAAACCCAGCTTGTGCAAGGCAATTCACTAAAACCAACTGAAATATGCCACAGCATGCTTCTAAAAGACTTCACGGGGCTGGGAAACCAGCCAATATGCAATATACTAGAAAAGCTCTCTTGCTGTGAGTAGGGCTTTCTCATTCATTTCAGGTTATCAGTAAATTTGAGCAAAGTCTCCTCCAGCATGGGATGGTGTTATTCTTATAACCAAAGAGCATCTGCCTTTTTTTAAAATCAGTTTTAATGTTATTAATACAATCAAGTCCAAACCTCACTTTGGAAAGTTACCATTTACTCTGAAAGGAAGAGGTTACATTGCGAGTGAAATGAAAAAAAAAAAACATTAGAAATTCTAGCAGTAGAAGTTGCAGGATTAACACATTTTAGAAGCACTTCAGCCAGTATTACCACTGCTCATTAAATACTGTTCTGTGCTTTGTAAGCCACGATACGCCATCCTGTGGTCATCCACATCACCATTAACTTCTCACATCTGGTCCAAAGCACCCAACGCAGTTAGATACGCGTTGTGCGTGCCAGCGCTTATGATTATCGTAAATACTATATGCACTATGTTCCTTCTTAGTAATGCAAAGTAAGGCTGAAAAACTTCAGATACTCTCCAAAAAAACCTGATAAACCCCAACGAGTGCAAGCTGTAAGATGCATGCAACTGTCTGCATGCAGCTATAACACAGCTCCTCTTCCTCAGCATAAGCCTTCAGTTGGCAACAAGGATAACTGTGACACTTCACCGGAAAACCATGGCTTTCTCCATACCGCACTGGTGTGCCAGCCTCCCACTCTGCCATGCCATCTCTTTCCTGCTGGGTGACATTCCTCCTCCCGCTCTACTATGGTGCTCTCTCTGTAGTCCCCTTGTCCTACCAGGTCCCCCATGCTTTCCCACTGGGCCCACAGCTCTCTGAGCGTATTTGTCCCACTCCTACACCTCCAATTCCCCTCCGCCCCAATGAAGAATTTTGCCCACTAATGTCTAGGACATACCCTGATGTTTGACAGAAGCTGGCAATCCCCTTCAGTAACTTTATGCTGCTAAAGACAGGAAGTGGAGCGTCCAGCCTTACTTTGCAAATACAACTATAACCTTCAAGGCTAACGCAAACGCAGTGTAAAGGAGGCAGGAGGGAAGCTGTGAAAGTACACACAAATCCAGCTAGCCGTCCGTACCCCTCCTCGTTGCCCATCTGGCCCACCCTACCCATGCTGCCTCACATTGCTCATGCTGCAGGGTTTTAATACAGGAGGGAGAAAAAAAAAAAGTGACCAGCAGCAACAACAGTCCTCAAAAGGCAAATGTTTCCTATTACAGTGCTAGCTCTTTGATGTCACTTCTCCCACACAAAGCTGTTTCTTTCACAGCCTGTTCTTGCACACGAACAAGATGTTACACGTACTATACGTAGCACATCCTTAACTCTTATTTAAAGCACATTTGTCCCAACTCACTGTGCTTTGTTCTCTGTATCATTTTTCAAACCAATACTCATACGTCATACGCACAGAGGCATTTTTATTCTAGCTCCCCTTTCACATTTATTATTCTTTCAAATTCTTGGAGGTTCTGGTCATAAGTAGAGAAGTGTTGACACTTAACTAGAGCTGAGACTGAGCTGCTAAGGTCATGGCAGTAGCTGAATTTTTCCAAAATTTTAGGGGCTTGTAGAGCAAAGGGTTTGCTTTGTCAGAGGCCAGATCCAACACTTAGATTTAGATTCGGGACTAGTTAACTTTAGTTATATTCTTTATTTTACTTTGGCCCATAGTTTTTGACACCACCTGCTTCCTACCTGCATATTACAGATCCTGACTTTTCATACTGAAAAAGTCGTTGACCATGCTTTGCATTGATAAAACATTACAGTTGTCATGACAAATTTAAATTGCAAATCATTTGGGGCAAGGAAAATCTTTTTGTTCTAGCACAATAGGGTTTTCATAATCTGCATTATAAACTACCCCGATACAAAAAATAGCCTGGTGCTTCTGCTAACTCACTTAACTTTGGGGAAGGTTCAAAAGTGGTGGGGACTGCAGCAGAATGCAGGAGGTTTCGTCAGGTGATGCAAGGGTTAAACCAATCAACTTCTGCAAAAAACAAATGCATGTTATTGTCTCCAAGACTCATTTGACTCATGTTGTCAAATAGGAGTTACTTCTGCATAAACTATACCAAATGCCTTGCAGAACTAAACCACAATGGATAATTCTTCCAGAAGACACACATCACATTATCTGAAAAATAAGCAAAAAACCCAAACTCTGTTATACCCCAAGATGAGAGACATGCAAAAGTCCACCATGAATTTTACCACAGCTATTTAGTAAGACAGCCAACCTACAGTAATAAACAGCTAGTAATAATTGTGTTTGTAAAAAAGGTAAAAATCTCATGGCCCTCAGAAATAAGCTAAGGGAGACTAAAGGTGTTAGAATTATTATACAGTGTAAGATGATGCTTTTTGGACAGAAAGGAACTGCAAGACAACCTGGTATCACTAACGGGCCTCTTGAATCACAGGGGATCATTACTGCACACTGGTATTCAGAGACTGAGACAGGCCACAAGGGGAACAAAACTTATGGTCTTTCAGTAATAAGTTCTTACTTTACAGTAAGAAGTGTTTGGGGGTGAAAGCATATTGGATTGTGTTGCTGTGTTACTGATGATATGTTCAAAAGACTATTACCTGCATTTAAAAATAGAGCCTGGTATCAAACCAGCCTAACTGGTTCGCTAGAAATAGGAATTTCTTTGTTCCGTGTTTTCAGGTCTTATTTCTTTTAAAACCCCACAATCTTTTGTGATCACCCAAGCTAACGTGCATTCTTTGTTAATAGCAAGAATCTCCCTACTCTGCATTTCCAAACTGCAAACACAAGAAGAACAAAACAAATTGCTCCAGGTTTAAAAAGAATATGTTAGCCCTGGCATGCTAATCAGAGGCAAGACTCAAACCCAAGGCCCAATAGGCCCCATATCAAAAGGCTTTAAGATCTAAAAGCAAGTAATAAAAAGCAGCTTTAATGCAAAATGGTTTGGATTGAAACAAGAGACTTCCGTCAAATGCCCAGTACACCAATAAAAAGGATAGCCTTGAGGTACGTGTACAAGTTAAAAGTGGAAGTTGTGCATATTTGTATTTATGGGAATGGCAGTGCTGAGCAAGCAGCCCGATCACTATAACCCACTTACACGAAGACTCTTCATCCGCAGCAGGAAGCAAACCCAGGCTATCACGCTTAAGCCAGCTCTGCAGCCTATTTACTCCCTCAGAAAACAGACCTGCCCTACAACATCTACTTTTGATTTTAGCCTGATGACAAAGGTCCCAGCTCTGAATTAGATAACCATTCCCTAAGAAAACCCAACCGCAAACTCCTTGCCCTCTCCATAGACGGCTAAAACTGAGACAACTGCTACTCTAATTTTGACTGGCAAGCATAGCTCACTCTTTTGGGGGTGAATTGAGCAAAACAGCCCTAGACTTGCCACCAAGGAGTCTTTCCCTCTAAGCTTGAACAGTGCAGACCCTTGTGAAAGTCTCAGCTGCTTGAAAAACGCATTTTTCATTTGGAAATTAGTTGGATAAGCTTGGTCTACATTCAGGGCTAAAACTAAGGTTAGTCAAAGGAGCTAGTTACTACATCCTTCTCACTGGGTCATCTGGTACCTTCAGCGACCCATCTTACATCAATCACCAAATTTGCTAAGGATTATGTAACAGATCTCAAGAGAGACTGAAATACTGACTGGTAGGCAAAGTCTCTTTTCACTTACTATGGACAGCTGCCATTTATATAATAGTCTTGGAATACAAGAGGCAGTTTGTATAGCTGCAAAAATATTTCTTGCCTTTTACTCCAAAAAACCAAACGAAACAGTCCTATGACTTCATGAAATATTTGAACTCATATTAATGCAAAGCTTTTTTATTATGAAGTTACCAGGAAGATTATATGCAGATGAAATTCCTCCAGGAAAAACAAATTCTCATCTTTGTTGTCACACAATATATTAGCAGGGTCTACAGATAAGAATGTGAATATTTGCAAAAAATAATTTCCCAAGACTAGTCTGTTGTATTTGTGCACCAGAATAAGAGAGTTCCAAATCCGCCTAAGCCTGCCCAAGTTAACCTCTGCATCCAGCCCCCAACGTGGTTCTGTTGAGAGAATTGTGCCAAGTTAAAGCCTTACATTTAAAATGTTTTTAGCATTTTGAGTTGTTAAAATGAGTACTCTATTTTTATCATGACTTTAAAAAATAATCCCACTTTACTGTTTTTATACAGTATAGCTTTCCTTGTGCATTTCAAAAATGAGTTTTCCAATAAAGTCTGCAGGACTCAGATTTACATCCTCACCCACTGACAGTTTAATTACTTCCATTGTAGGAGAAAGTATTTAATCACATACAGTCAGAAAAACAGCCCCTTAAATACAGGCTTTTGGGCCCATGATCCCCAATTTGAAATTCAATGAAGGAGAATGAAACATGCATACTGTGATCCATTTCCTGATTCAGAACACTTGATATTATCAAAACATAGAGTTCCACAGCTGACACACACATTTTTCTAAACCATTGGTAAAATCCTTCCAGCATTTTAAGCCCACGAAATGAGGATTCAGGGTGCTTCGGACATGATCTGAAGGCAGTGCTAGTCAATGAGCCGTACAAAGACCAACATCATAATGCTGTGCTAATTCACATATTAAAAATAGTCCATCTAAACCGCTGTTTGAATTACGCTGGTATTTGCTGGTATTTTAACTTTCTTCTCAACAGTTACAACATTAAAGGTAAGTCATCACTGGCGATTCTCAGCAACAGATATGCAGTAATGGTTCCTTATTTAAAAAAAAAAAAAAAGGAGAGGGAAGAAAGACAGGAATTCTCAGACGCTCATCATGGCAATTCAGCACAAATAAGTCTGGTGAAGTCACAAAAAACAGTTGTTAAGCGTGTCAATAGTTATGTATTAAAGCTAACTACCAGCACCAGCTGGTCTTCCTCAAACTGGTATCTAATTCATTACGGACAAGACAATAAATCCAGAAATGCAACTTTTCGTTTAGTCAGAGTATGCTGTACTAGCCGTTACACTGCAATAAAGATTGATTCTGTAAGCGGCAGCAACTCACATGCAGTTAGGCGCAAGTATCAGCTATCAGAGTATCAGAAAATTTAGTTTTAAAACAAACAACCGGTCTTACAGCTATGTGTGTGAAACAGAGTACGGTCCTGGGTGGGACCTATTACATTTCACAATGACACCCATTCTGAAACAACAGACACAGCCTGTGTGTGTCTGTATGACATACATATTTTATAAAAGCAATGTCTTCCGGAGTGGAGAAGAGCCAGAACACTTAAAAAAAATATGCTGTAACAAGAGTGAATATTTGTGCGTTTGCTTTATGAAGCTTACATTCTAATGTTTACAAAGGCCAGCGCTTATATAAGACTCTCCACTAACAAACAAATCTGGAATACATCAAGTGTACAGGTAAGTCAGCCAAAAATAAGCAATAGCTATGCTCTTCTCAATTTTAAGAAAGCATGCAATAGGTTTCCCCCTTCTGCCACCCCTTGTTCAGATTTCTAAATCACAATTCCAATAAAAGCATGGTATAAGGAAACTGGGGCACAGGTAACAGGTTGATTTTTATCACAGACTGTTTATCAATATTTTGCAAATGTAAAAGCAGCCTTCTTTTGGCATCAAGAAGGCAGAGAAGTTACAAGCATGAATAAAAAAATAATTAAGCGATTTAAGACATCAAAAATTCAAGAAATAGCACTGTGCATATACAAATAAAATTAACATTCAATACTGCAGAGCTCATTTAAAAATGGCACCAATGGACAATATTTTACAATATGCACATTTATTTGAGGTGGGGAACTAATGCTCCACAGGTGAAAATGGTAACACAAATAATAGTGCCACTATTGGCCCATTATGGTACTTCTTACAATTTAATGGAAACACTTTTAAAAATAATCTGGTATGTACATGTCTTCCAGAAACTCAACGGCTTCTTCAGAACAGAAAAAACTATGGTTCTCCCCCTCCCCTTTTTAGCCAGACAGTATTGCCAGAGATTGTGCTCACTTCTAAAGCACATAATCTTACTTTAAATTCAGTGCTATTTTCTTTCAGAAAGATCAGAAGTTGTACTTTTAGATAACAAAAGCATTTATGTTACAAACATTCAAAAATGGAAGCTTATGATTCTGGCAGACCATGTTGCGTATTAAATACAAACCAGCCAGCAATTACTGAACATAAAAAAACTTATTCAATCATAAAAAAATACTATAATTCATCACCACAGACTTTTTACATAGTTATAAATAATAAATAGCATAACACAGTAGATTACAAACGGATTTATTTTGCCCCGTTAAAGTCTTTAAAAAGTAAAACATCTATTGTCTTACCTCAGAGTGACCAAGGTACTGTATCAAGACTATTCATAGCTCAAATAGAACTCCTTAACTAAACAATTTGCAGAGCTCGTATTCAATCCAAACTTTTAAGTCTTTCCTTAGAAATTGGAAGCTCACGTAGCTGCTTGCCCTGCTCATGACCAAAGGTATAAATGCTGTACACAGCAGCTGCAAAGGGTATTACTTTGGCTGCCACCTCACAGCAGAGTTGGGACTAACCACAGCACCTTGCAATGGAGCACACACCTTGGAAAGGAACACTAAGGAAAGCAGCATCAGTGACAGAATCTGGTAAGCACTCTATAAACAAGCTGTACACAAAGGACTTTTCCCACCCACCCCTCTGGTTTACATTCCGTAATTTTGTAACAATGTCCCCTAAGGCACAAAAATACCTATGACCTCACTGCCACAGGAGACATCGATGGTGCCATACATGGTTCTCCTACACAGTAGTTTAAATAACTTAGTTATCTGCAGTGTATGTCTTAGATCGAGGCATGGATTAACCTTCCTTGGCCAAATCTTGCTGAATATTGACCTTATTTCATACAATCTGTAGGATAAAGGATCTGGGGAGAGAACTATGCAGCTGTTTTAATCACGTTTGTAGAGTATTGTTATTTCTTCGCCAATGGCAAAAGTGCCAGTCTTTAGTTACATTGTTGGTTTTTGTTTTGTTTGAATGTAATAGAGTGAGATTTCCAGACCCACTGTGGTCTTCTGTAATAAAGACGACTAGCAGCACTAAGAAAAGATTTCTTTTTTTTCCTCCCTTCTGTAAGAGAATTTGAAGCTAGTGACTGAAAAAAAAAAAAAAAAAAAGCAAGAATAGTTTTACTCCATGGTAGAAGTGCCAGAGAATAAATTAGTATTTTCAAATCCTTCTGAACCAAATTATTTCCCTAGACATAGTGACCACGATAATAATAGAAGTATTTTCCTAAAAATTGCAACACTAATAGGAAGATACCTATTCTCGGAATCAAAAAGTGTATGCAAGTTCCTGAAAGCAAAAAAGTTAGTATAATCTGAGCAGACATCTTGTTTAAAAAATAAATTCACAAAACCAGACATTAATATGGTCTACAATGTCCATTAAATGGAAAAATCAAAATCACTGGAAAGTCATCAAAGATTACAGTTACAATAATTTTTCCTTTTAATAATCCATGTTAATGGTTCAAGGATCAGAGTTCATTTCTCTGTACAAGCGTACAGTAAGGGAACAGCACGGCCAGACACTGACTCAGAGCTTAAGTCACTTAGGTGAGAGATCATCCATCAGAATGAATGAAGAGCATGAGTTTGAGCATGTTACTGGAGACTCTGTGGTTATGCTGCCTTTAGTCAGTGAGTCAGAGGAAGAGCCAACACTGCTGCTGCTCCCATCAAGAATATCTGAAGACAGGCTGGGGACAAAGAATAAGGTTGTTTAGTACACAGGCATGACGACTTTGTGCACAAAGCTAACGAACTTCCGCCTTTGTAGAAAAGGTGTAGGAGACATATACTACCACTCAGTCTCTACTGCAAGACTGGCAGCCCTGAAAACTCCTTGTTTTCTGTAGCATGTTATATATATTCATGCTCCTTATGGGAATGAGGAGCAGAATTTTTTTCTTTTTTTAACATGCAGAATAAATTACAACTCTGATTTTAATCAGTTATAGAAAGGAGGAGACAGCTAAGGAGAATAAAGCCTTAAAAGGTTATAGGAAAGGAATAATAAGAATCTAATCCACAATGCAGCAACGATGTCATTAATTAGCTAGTATGTTCTTTAACATTGCACTACTCAAAGCAAGAAACCTATTTTTCCCTTGTAAGTAAGGAATTCCTGTGTTTGGATTTTGAAGTCTTGATACTAGATTCCAGAGGACACATAAATCGATGCTTTCACAATTTTTGCTGGAAGCAACACGAAAAAAATATTTCTAGGGAGTTTCAAGTCTGTAGGTGAACTGAAATTCTTGTAATACAGAGCTGACATTTTAGAATACTTAGTATCTGCCTCTTGACACAAAAAATAACTCAGCTTTTGAGACAAACTATAATACTAAAACTCCTCAATGTATCATCATGAACCATGTAACTGCAGTAGCTATTCACACACATATTTTCTAAGTATTCAGGTAAGTACCACAGATACTATATGACCACTGCCTACAACATACTGAAATGGTGAAGCTCCTTTGAGGTGAAGTAACTTTGCTTATGAACCAAGAGGGATTTGTAACAATTATATTCAATATAAAAGTT
>WEKW01020365.1:1217-13536 GCA_013389905.1 Sula dactylatra
AGTGTGTTTACATTTGTCCTTTAATAATCTAAATTCTTGCTATTTAAAAAAAGGTAAAATTATATAATCCTTACTCATTTAAGTATTACTAACAATTTAGTACATTTTGGCACTTGGAAATGGTGTGCAAGTTCAAATTATGCTTTTATTTGAATAGGGAAAGGTAAAAAAAAGAGCCATTATTTTTATTTAGTAAAAGTATAGATTAAATGTAACATAGGGTTTTTTCCCCAGGAATTACCTCACATTATCTAAATATATGTTATCCAGTAAAACATGCCTTTTACTTTGCATGAAATACCTATTATCACAGGTGAATATTTTAATTGCTTCTAACTGGAGGTATGGTCCACTTTTGAAGCCAACTATAAAACTCCAACTAATTTCAAAGAATTTCTGAAACATTTAAGTCAGCCTATCTGGCTGATTAATGGCTTTCTGGGCTGTCTCTGACCTTGTAATACCATGGTAACGGAGTTATGTACCGCTTCTATCAATGAGGAGTACTAAAATTCCTTTTCCCTTGACATTGAGTGCAGACCCACAGCACCTTGGTGGATGTAGTGGTGATGTTTGCCTGCGTTCTACATTGTACTGCAGTACATGGTTTTTCCTTATCTAAGGCCCAGGTAAAATGTTCTCAGTTCAGAACTGCTGAGCAAAGAAGGAAACAGAAGAAGAGAGAGTAGGCAAATGAACATTTCAGATCACCGTGCAGAACCTGTCTGTTTGTGAAACAGCTCCTATAGTTATGATTAAGAAAGAGTCCCAATATGGAGGGACAGCTGTAAGGAGCGAAGAGAAAGTGTTATACTCAAGTAAGGGAGGTGCTATTTCAAAGAGCAAGGGATAAAATTTATGAAGGGAAAGGGAAAGCCAAGGGAATGACTTGGTGAGGCAAAAATGGATGAAAAGGTGATGTCTTCAGAATAAATCTTTCAAAGTAGACACAGGGTTTAGAAGGGACCCTGTGGGTTAAGAGTCCAGAGACAGCAGTAATCGATGGATGCCCACCCTTTCTTCAGGAAATAAACAGAAAAAGTTATTGAAATCTGCACTTGCTTCCCTTGACAGTGAGAGCTCTGCCACACAGGGACTGCTCTTGTAAGATGACTTGTGAATAACATTGTTCAGCTGTGCAGGTAGGCATATTCTTAAAACTAATTTTAAAGAGGAACACATCAATGAATCTTTTGCATTAATATGCTGTACCTGTACTGGCCTGGGGTATGTACACCACCAGTAAACTGTAAGGATTCCACTGGGTGAATTAAGGTTGGAATAATCATATTCAATAATGAATCAAGGCAGACTGGCTTTAGCTCACCTATCTTTAGACACCTGTCTTACCTAATCTTCAAGGTGGCATCTAGGAAATGGAGAGAGAGGCATCTCATATTTGTTTCTTTCTTTGCTCAATAGTTCTTGTCTGAAATGCAATCATTGGAAGATAACTGGGTTCATTTGCCCTCTAGAAACGTGCAATTCACTTAACGGGCTTTCAAGGGGTTTGAGGTGACTGGCTTAGCCTGGAGGAATAAAATTAAATGATGCAAATAGGCACTAAGAGATCTTATTGCTCATCTTAAAAAAGAACTTTAGTATTTTTAATATTTTGTTGCAGTTTCACTGATTTCTGCTTCAAAAATCTCTTGAGAGATGTGGTGGTATGGCTTTTTTGTTGCCAGTGCTTAAAGCATTAATTTGAACTTATTTAAATTCAGTCAGTTTGTTATTGAGTCAGTTGTTTTTCCTGCACAAGCTTGGGGGCAGTTACTAATCCAGAAAAGAGTGAACATATTGATCAGTCCAGAATGAGGTGGAAATTTTCTTTGAAATCTGTAGGGCCTATACCTGATTCCACTTTTTGAAGAGATCAAGAGTGGGAATGTATATTGCTGTGCTAGATTGGCTCAGAGTACATTTCTTTCACTTGTAAACATGCTATGTGCTTAAAGGCATTGTCATGGTTTTAGCTGGGATAGGTTAATTTTCTTCACTGTAGCTGGTCTAGTGCTGCATTTTGGACTTAGTATGAAAATAATGTTGATAACACACTGATGTTTTAGTTGTTCCTAGGTAGTGCTTACACTACTCAAGGACTTCTCCAGCTTCCCATGCTCTGCAAGGTGCACAAGAAGCCAGGAGGGGAGGGCGCACATCCAAGAGAGCTGATCTGAATTGATCAAAGGGGATATTCCATATTACATCATGTCATGCCCAGTATATTAACTGGGGGGAGCTAGCAGGGGAGGCAGCAATTGTGGCTCGGGGACTGGTCAGCGGGTGGTTAGCAGTTGCACCAGTTGTGGGGTTTTTTTCCTTTTCCCTCTTATCCCTGGGTTTCATTTCTCTCTCTTGTTATTTTTTATTATTGCATTATCATTATCATCATAATAATTATCATTACCATTACTAGTCTTACTCTTTTATTTTAATTATTAAACTGTTCTTATCTCAACCCATGAGTTTTCTTGCTTTTGCTCTTCTGATTCTCCGCCTTCCCACTGGAGTGGGGGAGTGAGTGAGCAGCTGTGTGGTGCTTAGTTGCTGGCTGGGGCTAAACCATGACAGGCTTATTAACAGTCCTTTGATCTAATAAAGAGCTTCCCCTGCAGTGATGTCTCCTACAGTAATGCATGTGAATGAGTGTTTTCTCAGGGGTGTTTGTGGGTAATAGGTTCTTCAGTAGCTGTATATTTCTGACTAATTGGTAGAACTAGAGTGGATAAATCAGATAAAACCGAGTCTTTGGTTTGAGCTGTGGGGTCAGTCCCTGCACCCCTTTCTATTTACAGCACAAATTACCTAATAAGTACTCAGGAAGACTACTGTTGGTCTTGCATTCCCACAAAGTTTGGGAGTGAGCTTCCCTGCAGCTCCCAATTACAGTGCTGAGCTGAGCTATTGGCAAAAACCATTCTCCTAGTTAGGAAGAGGAGTTGGCTGCAGAGCCAGTTCCCGATGCAGTTTTATTTATTTTTACGTGATGTTTAATCCCCTGTATGCTGCAGGTCTCAAACAGCAGCAAATAATGTCCCTGTGCTTGCTTCCACACTCTCTGCAGCTGGCACTTTGCTTTGCGATGCTCCCCATTCACTCCTAAGGCTGAGTGATGCTGTGTGCAATACGTTATCTTCTTGAGGGCCTCCTGCAACTTCTCAGAAGTCGCACTCAAACTTCCAAATACATCAGGCACCTTGTGTGCCTTTGCTGAAGATAGGTGTGCTTTCCCACATTTAAGCTTCTTCCTGCTGTTTCTGTCACACCATCATGTGAAGATATATAATTCCTTCCCGCAAATAACTCTGCCAAAGTACAAGACAGTAGTTGCATTCCTACTTCCAAGCACCTTCCTTGCTTTTAATTACCCCACTAGTAGTAGTAAATGGAATTTCATAAAGAACAAAAATATTAACATCTTGCTATAGTGTGTTTGGGGTTTTTTAGAAGACAAAATATGCTGCTCTTCCTTGAAAATAAAATGTTACATTCTGGAAAAAAGCAAAGTCCATTGTCTTTTGTGTGTTTACCTAGACTAGATTTTAATGACATGACTTTCAAAAAATTGTCAGAAGAACCTACTTAGAGGACTACCATGTTTCTAGTGTGAAATAGTTCAGACTCAGTGGTCCTGGCTGTGTCTACTCCCTTTGTACATGCTTCTGAAACCTTCAGAGGGTCTTAGGTTTTTCCCTTTTCTAGTAACTACAATTTTTAATATCTATTACTCTAACAATCTCACTTTTGATTTCTTTATTTGATATTGCAGTCAGTTCTAGGAATATTTTCTTCAATATCATCATGTCTTCCCAAATGAATAAATACTAGAAAATTGGATAATGGGAGCTAAATGTGGGAATTCCTCAGTACCTGTTACCATTAGTGTGATTTGGGAGTGTGCAGCAGAGTATGCAAAGACCAGCTGTTAGCACAACTGCTAGGTTTAAATTTACCTTTTTTGTTAACAATACAGATCAATGTGAGCCACTTATAATGAAATGACTTAGCATTCTAAAACTGTTTCTCTCTCTGCAGATGAATTCTTTCTAGACAACCCCCCTGGGATTTATCATATCATTTCTTTAGTGGTGCTTGAAAGCTTTTGATTACAATATCACAGGTTCATGTTTTAACCCCAACTGGCAACCAAGCACCACGCAGCCACTTGCTCACTCCCCAAAGTGGAATGGGGGAGAGAATCAGAAGGGTAAAAGTGAGAAAACTCATGGGTTGAGATAAAGACAGTTTAAGTAAAGCAAAAGCTGTGCATGCAAGCAAAACAAACCAAGGAATTCACTCACTCCTTCCCATGGGCAGGTAGGTGTTCAGCCATCTCTAGGGAAGCAGGGCTCCATCATGCGTAATGGTGACTTGAGAAGACAAACACCATCACTCCCAGTGTCCCCCCCCCTTCCTCCTCCTTCCCCCAGCTGTATATGCTGAGCATGATGCCATGTGGTGTGGGACATCCCTTGGGTCAGTTGGGGTCAGCTGTCCGGGCTGTGTTCCCTCCCAGCCCCTTGTGCCCCCCCAGCCCCTCGCTGGTGGGGTGGGGTGAGGGGCAGGAAAGGCCTTGGTTCTGTGTAAGCCCTGCTCAGCAGGAATGAAAACATCCCTGGGTTATCAACACTGTTTTCAGCACAAGCACAAAACACAGGCCCACACTAGCTACTGTGAAGAAAAGTAACTCTACCCCAGCCAAAACCAGCACACATGGTAGTCCCAGAATGTGCAATGGATTCTTGAAAATAAGTGTACTCTGCATCCTGAAACATCTTCCCCCTCAGATCTGTCATATTATTGAGCCTAAGAGCCAAATGGGAAATGGAACAAAGGAAATAATTGTCATTTCATAAACCTTCTGAGAACTACTAAAAACCCTCTGTAGTTTTTTCTCTCACTCTCTTGTGATGATCTCTTACGCTTGACACATTGAAAACAATGATAGATTATATATTTATAGATAGGTTAAACGAAATTGGCAGAGTTTGAACAGGCTTGACAAATCCCTTCTCCTGCATAAACATATGTAGCTGATGAAGTGGATGATAGCCTGAAGCTTACAACTCAATATGAATAGTTTTATCTTTTTATAGAAAAATCACTTCATGTACTCCGAGTTGTTTAAAAGTTGTTGACTGTGGTCTGGTGTCAAAGCAAGGTGCTGCTTGGCTCTGCTTCTGAAAGGGCAGAAACTTCTTCATCTAAAACACTAGACTGCTACTAATTTCAAGAGAAGACAGCAGTTATGTCCACTGCTGCATCATCTGAAAACGAAACTAATATATCCGGTGTGCTAGTTGAACTCAGTTAACAGCCTTCTCCAGAAAATAGTCATGCGTTGGAAGTCAGCAGGGAACAGAAAGAATCAGAGCCTTATATGCTTGAATTATATAAAATGTTGAAACCCTGGCCTGATGCATAAGAGCTGATTTTAAAGGAAATCACCTGGCTGTATCATAAATGCAAAGTTTACCCACTCTTCGCTATTTCTGCAATCTGGTCCCTTTAGGTGTGAGAGAACATGCTTTATATCACCCCAAAGAAGGATATATGTTTACTGTATTTACATTCAGGACAGTAAGCAGGAAGGATCACATTCACAGGTGAGGGGATTGCCTACACAGGACATCTACTTAAGAACATCAGAATTAGAGTTCTGCTCTAGATTCTTACAAGAGGGTGACAGGATAATCTGCAAGTGCCGGTCAAATTAGGATGCGTGTAAACGCAGAATGCTCGAAACCACAACTCGGAAGGAAACACTATATTAATTTGGGCTGCAACACTGAATTAATTGACAGATTATGACTTCTCTGCCTACTTCAGCCTAAAATGTGTTTAGATCTGAATCTTTGTGTATCTAGAATGAAAATCAAATCCAGAAACTGCAATATGTGATGGTGGGGCACAGCTCTGACAAACCAGTTTGTCATAGTATCACCACAGAAGATTTGACCCATTTTAATGAAAGGCTTCAATTTGTAGTAAAATAACTAACCATGCTTAGACAACTAAATGTATTAATACAACATAATCAGTTAGTTTTTCTCCCTCAAAATCTATATTTAGAACATTCGGTATTAGCCAGGGTGATATGCACGAATGCACCAAATCCTGTTGCCTTAAACATACAGGATTTGAGTACTTCATGTATCTTTGCTTTATTGATAGGCTTTAACTGGTGGTGACACCTAGTGTATCATGTGCTAAATTCTTTCTAAAATCTGCCATCTAGGGTAGGTGCCAAGAACTGCAAATCCTGATCATAAGCTTTTTGAAAAATGTTATTGCTGTGTTTCAAAATTAAAACAAGGTTCAGAGAACCTGTTCTAAAGGTAGGTTGTTAACTCAAACTAAATTTTAATGCCATGGGTGAAAAATAATCTGCTTCAATGGGTGAAGCAATAAGCTTAATGTAGATATAATAGAGGCCTTATCTGAAACTTGATGTGAGTAGTAGTCCTAACATCCATTTGTTTATGAGGTTTTGGAAGCACATAATATATTAATTAATCTTATGGTTTACCATTTAGTTATTCCTAAACTCTTTTTCATACTCTGTAGCAAAGCAGCATTAATTTCCTCTGAAATTGAGACTATATTGTCTTAGTTCTAGTATAAATAAGTTAGTCCTGGATTTAGAGCATCCAGCCTGCATTAACAGGAGAAATAATTCAAGAAATATCGGGGGTGGGGGAGGTGTTAAGGTAGGAATTTGAGGTTGCTTTTCTACAATTCTCCCCTACCTTCTTGCAGCCTTATCTGTTTAGACTGGTGGGCTCCTTGTAGCAGCGGCTGTTCTATTTTCCCTACAGAACCTCATGCGCAGTTGAGTGCCATACTGAAAGACTGAGGCAGAGCTTAGAAACACAGATTTATTGATTACTACTGTAGTGACTTAGTCAAAAGAGCAACTTATTCTTGCACAATATTGCTATGGGATGTCTTTGCAAACGCTAATTTCCCATGGTCTTTTGAAAAAGAATGATATGGTAGACCCTGAGGAAATTAGTAGTTATGGAGATACATTCTACAGATGTGAATATATGAATCAGACCAGCAGCTTTGAGTGTTCTTACACATTTTAAAGGGCTTAAGATCTGGAGTAGTGAGCAAAATTTAACTCCTCTGTAGCAGTTTTGTCTGGCAATTTACCCACTTTTTCCTTTCTCTGGCCTTTTGATTTGATGCAAGCATCTGACACTGATTATTCCCTGTGGAGGACAGAGACACTGGAACCCCTTGGGCAGCCTTCATCACCATATGAAAGCACAAGGAGGTGTGTGAGCTTCATCCAGGTGGACTATAAAGGGCTTTACAAACCAATGTACCTGCAACATAGAAGAGAATGTATCAAAATCGTAACTTTCTAAGTAGAAAGGAAAAGCTCCTATGTGATTAGGACCTGGATAAAGATACCCTTCTGAAGAGATCTGAGCCATGTTACAAAACACCTAGAAACTTCACTAATATGGGCAGTTTACTTGGTAGCGTCACTTTTGTACTTAACAGAAATGGTGACAGTGGGAATCATCTTGGACTCACATTGGTAGAAATATTTCTTTTCCCATACTGGGAGAATTATCCTGGGATACAATGTTTTAACTTGGGCAGGCCAGGCCACTGTAATTGTACTGTAATAACTGAAGTAGCAAAACTGCAGTTCAGTACTTAAGCACTTAAAACTATTTGGAAATTTGCTTTTGATTCCATTGGAAACAATTTTACTTTTTCTCACTTCACAAGTTTTCCAATTGCAAGTCAGGGCAGCTGCAGTCAGTCACAGCCCTCAGGCTGGTACATATGAGGGGACTTCCACAAGGTTCAGGCTGTAGAGACAAACTGAGAAACTCCAGAGGTAAGAATTGCCAGGTTTTTCTTTGTACCTGTACAAAAAAAGTGGATGGTGCCTGTAGGTGTTATTGATGTACAATTAGTATTGAATTTTGAAATTAAAAATACATTCCCTGACTGTTAGAGTACTTAACATCAGGTTTGGGGCAAAAGGTGTATTTACTATTGAAATAAAATATTTGGGAGCAACTTGCCAGAGGCAGGTTCTGTTTGGTGAACATGGTTGGCTTAAAAACAACAAAAGCCACTGGCAAACTAAAACAACTCAACGTCAATATGTTTTACCCTGCATGAACATGTATGTAAGCAAATTAAAATACAACAGTCTGGGTTTAAACTGCTCTTGAGAAACCCATAAAGGATAGGGAAAATGAAGCACTTAGTGGCTCAACGCACAGGGTTAATTAGGCACAGACACACACAAACTCAAGAAGTATATCTGAGTATCTCTTACTGTATGAATATACAGGAGGGGGAACATTCAGCAGGAAAAATCCTCAAGAGTTTTTAAAGGGCACACAACAGGCTTATAGTCCTTTCTTGCAAGTATTTGGACCACATCTTGTATTAAGCTTGCTTAGAATCATTCCTTACTGGGGGAGAGATCGTTCGTATAATGTGTCAGATTAAAATAGCATGTCATGACTTGCTCCATTACTCTAAAATATGTCAGGATCATGAAAAAGCATGAGTTGCTCTGCTTTTATACTTATCCTGCAAGGAAAAGAGAGAAGGATATTTTTATAGCTTGATTTCCACTGAAAGTGCACTTTGAATACACAGCCATCAGCTTTTATGCACAACAACCAATTAGTTTGCTAGATCTGACCAGCACAGTGCTTCCCCACAGCAGTCTCACTTTCTGTTCCTTGGGCAACATGTGCTCTTGTATAACATCCTGGCAGCTGAACCCTGCTGCAGCCAGCTACCACATCTGCAAGGGAGGAAAAGGTGACACTGAAGGGCTGCTGCCATCTGCCTATGCCTGAGTGCCACAAGTGCTGATCACCCAATGGCCATTGCTATTGTATGACCCACAGGGAGAGTGCCAGAATCTGGATTCTAGCCCCTCAAATCTGATAAAGTTGGACAATATAAAGACTTTCTTGCTCCACAGGTCTGATGTTTTATGTATTAGGTTATAAAATCTTCAAAGATTTCAGAGTTCAGATGTACATCTTGGATCTACACCTACTCCTGTGTGCCTTGGTATACTGAAGCAGACTAAGCATCAGGCACTAAATACTGCATTGCACTTCAGTAGTGCCATGATTATGAATTGTCTTGTGAAGGCCATAACCAGCAGATGTGAGTGATCATGTATTTCTAATCCTGTATGATGAAAGGGGCATATATGTCATAGGTCTTAAGGTCCTACAAAAGTCTACAAATTTTGATTGAAAATCGATATTCACCTCAGTACCTCTTAATACAACTGGATGCTTGCGCTTTTAATATGAAAATTAATATCCTGGTGACTCTCTAGTTAGCTGTGTGAATGAAGCTGAAGTAATAGTAGGTGTGTGAGTGTGAACTTCAAATTTACTGCCAGATTGGGCAAAACTTTCACCAGGTCTTTGCAGAGAGGGACAGAGACCCAGATATGCCATGGGCCCACCTTTTAGGACTGATTAGTCAGTCCTACCTTCCCTTGCTTGAGAAACTTAACAGCAAGTTTCTCAAAACGCCAACAGTTTTCCTTGTCTTCTGTCCCCAGTTCATGCAGAACACTTGGTTCTCTGCTGTCATTGATATTATACTGTTTAAGCTACCTTAAGTGTGACATTGTGACTATCCTGATCTAACAGTACTTTATAATCAGTTTGGGGATAGTCGAACAGACCAGGGCAAGAACTCCTTTTGACATACATTAGTCAAACCTTGTATTAATCTCACTGTCAGTTTTCTTCCACAAAAATTAACCAGGAACTAGACTTTTTAAAATGACCTATTTATTTGCTAGAAGAGAGTACACTTTAGGGGCAACATACAAGCCATTTCTGACACAAGTTAATGTTTAAATGTCTTATTCAGGTAGTGTATAATGAAAATATCAACTTCTCTGTTTTAAAGGCATATTTAACATCAAAATTAAGTACAGTTAATGAAAACTTTCTGCATTGGAAAAAAACACTTTTCTATCTAAAGGAAAAATGGTGTTAGAGAAGTAGATGTCGGGCCAGTCTTAGTCAGTGAAGCTCAGTCTTCCTGCAAAGTCTTCCAACAATTGTTTTTATACTAATTGCTTTGTCACTGCAAGTCTGTCTTTGCCAGTTAAGTATGTTTGGTATTTACTCCAGAAGTTCCTGCCTCCTGAATATTTTCATGCTTGGTAGCAACTTTCAGATTTCAACTCTCTGGCCTAGTTCAACTGACCCAAAAGCTTGGTTATTGAAAGAGGAAGACCATGACCACAAATTCCTATCGATCCAAATTTGCCTTTGTGGTGTAAATACTGACATTTTAATGTGTTTCCTACATCTTTTAATAAAAAGATAGCAGATGTCTGGCTGGCTTGACACAGATCAAAGTTACTATATAATTTATAGTAAGCCCATGCATTGTTCAGGTACATTGCTGACAGTATGATGCCTCAGGCTCAGTATAGTTACTAGGAGTTATTAAGACCAAAGCAAATCCTTTGATATGTCATTGTATAGTCACTCATAAAAATATGATCAGGATTTTTGCTAGCAATAAAGAACAAAGCAAATTTTTGAGTAGTGGGATTTTTTGTATTTTTTTAATTTGGCTTTGAATTTTTCAACTCAGTGATTCACAAGATTTGCCCATTGGTGCTGAATTTTGAAAAACACTATTGCTTTTCTTTGATGGATCTGATGGCTCTATAAACCGTCAACCTTTCCTTAATCCTGTTAGGTGAAGAGCAGGGGGTAATCGAAACCACACTGCAGTTATTTCTACCTTGCTAGATATCTGGGAATGCATCTGTGCTATTCTGTAGCAGCGACAACACTGAAATAGTGGCCTAAGGGCTGGCTGTGTACACAATATTAGAAGACATAAGAAGCTAAAAGAGAAAACACACTTAAATGGTCTTCATTGACATTAGAATGCCAAACTGGGAAAAATGATTATTTTGTTAAGCAGCTGTCTGAGCAACTCCAGGGTTTCAAAGTAGATGCATAAAGCATGGAAAGGCACAAAATGGGATTTGTAAAGGATAAGGAAAATCATGGGAGAAAATTTTTTAAAATAACCCATAAAAATAGTAAGATAGTAGTAGAGTTGTCTGAGGATAGTAAAAGAACTGGGCCTACTAAGTCTTGCCCACTCATCAAAAATAAAGAAAATTATCCTTCCTGTCTTCAAGCTGTCCTTTTTACAGAATATAAAACTTCCTGAGCTCTTTTTGCATTGCATCAGTAAAGTTCTCCCTAGCTCCTGTGGCTGTACTTTTAGTCTGTCTTCAAGCTGATTGCACAGCTGCAGGAGAGGTAGATTTTCTATCAGTCTTCTCCTGCTGTTGCACAGTCTGTCATTTTATTGCCTCTGATGAATTTCAACAGCTTTAATTGATTTCAAAAATAGAAGTGACAAAAATAGGATAAAAACAAAAACATATCACCCATTGCTTTTCCTGTATAGCACATTATAATTGACTTTCAGAGCAGCCAACAGCGAAGTTCATGGAAGCAGTTTCTGAGTTGGAGCCCACTTCTGCAACAGCAACAGTTTACCAAGGGGTAAGATGGATTTTCTGTTACTGAACAACAAAGAGCTTGGCTCAGTGAGGCAAGCAATTTCTGTGGTCTGTGTTATGCAGAAAGTCAGGAGGTGAATGTGATGCTCATGAAATCATGTACAAACAAAGTCTGGAAGATCAGTTATCATTTCATCTCTTTTTAACTGCTGAAACTGCTATAGTTCTTACAAATCTTACATGCTTCACTCAGGGGGATGGGGGAAGCTTTTAGATTCCTGGGATCCATAGCCAGAAGTGATGGAGAATGATGGTTGAAATAGGTCAGCCTTTTCCTAGTAGTAGGCTTGTTGTTTGTCTTGAACTTAGTCTTGTAGATCCACCATAATTCCCATTACACAGTGGCAAGATGGGAAAGTTTATAATGAGGAAAAGCCTGTAGTGAATGAAAGAGGAGGGGAAGGTGGTTTAAAGTGTAAGTGTCTAAAATTAGCAAGATGCCATAGTCTCTGCTTTTGTTTTCAAAAACAGTTAACGAGGTAAACTGAAATTTGACTAGAACTTACTTCTTGAATTGAAAGCATTTCTGATCTTTATCTTTCAGAACTAGAGTTACCAGATAAATGGCTGCCTTTATAGCCTTGTTCTAGCACAGACCACCTGGATGGTACATATGCAGTGAGAAGTGGTACTGTAGGGCACTGGAACTGATGGCATAACACACAGTGGGAACAGCATATAATACCAATAAACATTCTAAAAGACTGAGCTTGTCTAAATGCAGAAGAAAACATT
>WEKW01020366.1:642-14536 GCA_013389905.1 Sula dactylatra
CTGCAGAAGTCAGCACATCTAAGTAGACTTACATGTTTTCTGAGCCCAAGAAATGGCACTTTCAAGATACAAGTTTTTACAACCGTTATGAGAAATGTTTGTCATATCTTCTGTATCAGTTGGCACTTAAAGGTGTAAATCAAAAACATGTAATGAATACTTGACATGTAGGATGGGGGACAGTTCTTCAGTTTGTAGGGATATTTCCAGTGCAATGGAGAACACAACCTGGTTCTGAGCAGCTCATCTTACTTTATTAAATAAAATGAAATGTACTTTTACTGTGAAGAAGATTGCTACAGCCCACTTTTCCTGTCCTGTGACTTCAGACTAGCATTTCTCAACATATTACTCACTTCTCCTAAATGACTTCTTCACGATGAACCTAAATGAGGTCAAATCCTGCTTTATGCAAAAGCTGCTTTTGACTCAGTGACATTGTTTGAACTAGAAAAGTTAACAATATTTAGACACATGCTAGACAGGAAATATGTTTCTTCTTTGTCAAGAAATGACATAAGTTTTTCTATATAGTAATGATCCCTTGCATTTTATTAGGGGAAAAACATTAAACATAAGAAACATAGTTGGGGGGAGTTCCTTTGTAATTAAACCAGGATGATTTCACCTACTTAAATGCCATGAGCCAGAAAAATAAGCATGTTCCAATTTCTATTTTGTATGGCACGTCATGATTTCAGTATGGATTGGCTTCAAAAGTCTGAAGCAGTAAAGTCCTAAAATTAGTATGGGTAGTTGGAATGGAAAAATATTAACTTTAATGACCTCTTGTTCCCTACGTGGGCCTATGCCTTTAGGAAGAACAATGAGTTCTACAAGTTTCAACTGTTAAGTTTATAATTTACTCTTCTTTTTAAGATCCTTTCCACTCTACTATTTTGCAACCAAGAATCTAGGTCTTTCTGTAAAAAGTGTTAAACAGAGAATTAACTTAAAAAGTTTCATTATCAAAAATGTTTAGAGTTGCTGAAGTCCAATGCTCAATGAGTAAAATTTTTTTGTTCTTTTGTTTGCTTAAATTTCAGGTAAGAATTAGAGTTTAGCACTGCAATGCCTAAAAATCAGGTGCCATAAAAATGGGGGTGGCATTCACAATGCGGAGTTACATTTCCGCTCTGTATCCTGTGTACTCAGTTGAAGATAAGCTCTGAAACTGGCTCAACAGCACTAAGACAGTTAATAGGAAATGCCAATGACAGCAGTTTGTTTGAGATTCTCGCACCAAAGTCTTTTGATATACATCTCAAGGCTGCAGTTAAGAATGCCTATGAAGCCACAGTTTAGTGCTTGAAACCCTCTTCTGAGCTGGGGTGCCAATTTTGTTTTTCTGAAACATATTTGTTAGTAGAGTGATTTTTCTCTCTTTCACATTATACTCTGTGGGTCAGACCATTCCCACCAGTCTTTCTATTCCCAATCTGTTCTCAGTAAAAGACAGTACTGTAATGAAGGCCCAGAGGGCAGTCCATGTGCTGGTAACCTCCCCTTCATACACTGGAGCTGGGTTCAAAAAGAAAGAAGTTGGAATCACAAAAAGCAGGAGGAAGCTTTACTCTGTAATTAGTTGTTAGGAAGAATGACTGGAGTCTTGCTGATGCAAACTGTTTTAGAGGAAGCTGCCGGATCTCTTCCCAGGATTTCTTAGAAAGATTCTAACCACCTGGCTCTGGAGAGAGACCTAGGATGTGGATCTCAAGGAGAGGGACATAAAAGTCCTGTGACTACTGGATCTTTGCTCAGTACACAGGCTTTCAGAATTATTGTTCAGAGGTATCTGACTCCATCAGTTGGTTATTTTTATTAAGTCTGGGTCAGCCTGCTCAACGTGCAATGCAGGCTGATTGAATCTCCTCTGAAGCTAGTGATCTTATTCTCCTGTCTCATTTGGGATTATTACTGGAGCAAAGCCCCTGATCCAGAGCACCTCTGAACAAGTCTTTCTTTAGTGGAAGGGTGAAAAAGAAGAGTGAAGAAAGAACATACTGTGCACAAGCTGCTGGGGACCCTGCCATTCAACACTTCTACATCTGGAGAGGTGTCTCTAGATCTCTTTCAAAAACATGAAGAACCAATGTGCATGACTCAGTTGTCTTCACTGTCTAGTGTCATTTCCAGTGCTATGGGGATCCTTCTCACTCCATAGCTTCTGTTCCAGGGGAACGCTGGTCCCATAGGTCCTGTAGCATTTCATTTTTTGTGGTGTTATAAGGCGCTAGCAAGGAATCCCACTGCATAGGCATCCTTGATTCTTGATTTCCTTCCAACAATCCCACACAACATATCTGGAAGTAGAACTTATTCCACATTTGAAAGTTATAGATGTTACTTTACTAAAAAATTGTCTTTGTGTTCAGAACCATGAGTTTTTATTTCCCTGATGGTAAAAGTGTCATGATTTTACCCCAGCCAGTAACTGAGCACCACACAGCCACTCACTTACTTCCCCCTGGTGGGATGGGGGAGAGAACTGGAAGAGTAAAAGTGAGAAAATTCGTGGGTTGAGATAAAGAAAAGTTTAATAAATAAAGCAAAAGCCATGTGCGCAAGCAAAGCAAAACAAGGAATTCATTCCCTCCTTCCCATCAGCAGGCAGGTGTTCAGCCATCTCCAGGAAAGCAGGGCTCCATCACACATAACGGTGACTTGGGAAGACAAAAGCCATCACTCCAAATGCCCCTCCCTTCCTTCTTTTTCCCCCAGCTCTATACACTGAGCATGACGCCATATGGTGTGGGACATCCCTTGGGTCAGCTGGGGTCAGCTGTCCCAGCCGTGTCCCCTCCCACCTCCTTGTGCACCCCCAGCCCACTTGCTGGTGGGATGGGGTGAGGGGCAGGAAAGGCCTTGACTCTGTGCAAGCACTGCTCAGCAGTAACTAAAACATCCCTGTGTAATCAACACTGTTTCCAGCACAAATCCAAAACATAACCCCATACTAACTACTACGAAGAAAATTAACTCTATCCCAGCCAAAACCATCACAGAAAGACAATTTTTAACCCCTTTGATTTGTGCTGCCACGTGGTCAAAGTAATTTTAGAAAATCACCAATGGCACCATTCTATGAATGGCAATTCAGGGTATGAATCAGCAAAAAGCATTTGCTGCTCCGATAATATGTGGAAGCTCTTCACGAACTAGTCTGGATTCACACTTTGAGAGGCACCCATTGATATTTTCCCATTTGAGCTCCTGTCACCTGCAGATTCAGGCAGGACAGCTGACTTTCCATTTATTGTGCTCTTTTATTTGCTTGTACTTTTAATGTTCTGTTCTTTGAGCCTGTTACATGATAGTAGATTTAATTTACCAGTTGTGCTGCTTGGCCTTAAAGCTTTACCACACAAGAAAAGGAACACTTTGAAGAGTCAGGATACTGATATAAAACAATTTTTCCTGAAATACCCTGTATATAGAGCATGATTAATTTCACAGCTGTGAATCAGACCTGGCCTTGCTTAGTATACACAGTCTATAAACAATGCATGCATATATTTATACATAATGAAACAAATAAAGTACCACAGAATTTACTTGGCTAAGAACAACTATTGCATCAGTCTAATATCTGAAAGTCCCCAGAGACAGGATGAGTCTCCCAGCTTTGCAAGATGATAATTTGATTAATAGTTTTTTTATATTGATGTTATAATACTAGGCAGATGTTTAATTCACATGTAGTCCATAGTACTGAAAGCATGTGTGTTTGTAATATTATTACCAGGATGCAATAGAGACATTGGCTTTTAATCAGGAAGCTTTGGTTTCAAACAGTGTGCTATTTCCTAAATTAATGTATAGAATAAGAACACAAGATGTTTACAGTTATCTCAATCCACTCTTTTTATTTTACTGAGAGAGGTGATAAGGATGGGAGTACACCTGTAGCATATATTTTTATAAAGATTCAGAAATGGGAAAAAAGGGACTGCAGGAAATTTATATTTCAGAACAAAGTTTTCACAAAGAGTTCTCAATAAAAATAAATCTTAGCAGCTAAAATGACAGAAAACATATATGAACTGAAGTATGTAAACTGTGAAATTTTGACACCTGTTCCCACCTTAGTTACTTAAATCTATATTTAAATTGCTAACAGTTTCTAACAGAGAGAATAATGGTCATTAGTTCATGAGTGAATTAGAATCAGACTTCAAAATTTGCTTTGATGCCAAGTCGATGTTCTAGTTAAAATTTACAGACACAGATTTAATTCTAGAAACTACAGCACTATTGCTTTTTAACTTTGGTGATCACCACATGCTGGATATTTTGATTTTCAGTCCCCAGATGCTGCAGGTGCCACATATTCCACTGCTGTGCTTTCACAGTGCCGCCTCAATGCTTGTGCAGAGAAACCTGACACCTACCCGAAGTTTTAATCCAACAGGGGTTTGGAAAATAAGACCAACTCATAGCCTGAGGCATTTCAATATAAGTGGCTACATCTGAGATAAGCATCTCAACTCCCATTACAATCACTGGCATTTATTATCCTAACACAAGCTTCTAGTGCCACTTGGGATGGCTGCCCTAGGGTTTCCAAATTCGCCCACAGATGAGACAGGTAAGACACAGGACCCATGGCAACACTGTGCCCTTCTGGACCGTCAGTTGGAGTCCAGGTAGAACTGCCTGAAGGCATCTTAAATGGCACTAAACACCCCAATATAAATAAGGGCAACTGATCTGCATCCTTATACAGTGTAGTCAGTGACACCTACGTGTTATTGAAGTCATCCTAAAGTGAATTCAGTGACACCTAGGTGTTATTGAATTCATCCTAAAGTGAATATCTTCGAAGTAAACACTTACCTGGGACAAGATTCAGTTGACTAAACATGGGTATCTAATGTAACTTGGTCAGTTGCTTGGAGCTGGCAGATATGATGCAGCACTTCTGGGACATCCCTATCCTTGTGGTAGCTGGAGGCAAGGTGGGCTACCTCAGAGTATGTCCAGGGGCACTGCTTCCCTATGCCTATTAATGGGTCTCATCCCAAATAGCTCTCCAGATTCCATTGTCTAGATCTTTATTTGCCTCACTCACATGTTAACATTTAAATCTAGCTCTCTTTGAGAGATGGATTTCAGCCTCTAGTCTTCTCTGCCTGTCTGGTCCAGTGACTGTCATGTATCACATGTCCTAATAACAATTCTCATGTACATTAAAACAACATCCTTTTCTTCTACTCTTTTTATAGGGAACAGATATTTTAAAGTATTGAGTGAAACATACGTCATATAATGTTTCTCTGCCATCAACCCTAAAATGAATAAAAAGGGCATTAGTAAACTGACAGAAGTAGAAGTGGCTAGTCCATATTAATCCAGTGGGCCAGTGACAGAGCCAGGAACAACACTAAAGTCTCCAGAATCCCCAGCAAGTCCTGATGGATGCACCAAGTCACTTTGTAAGGGCTTCAGTCACTTTGTGTGTCTTCAATTTCTGTGTTATGTAAGGTAATTCTGAAAATTGCGTTCATTGTGTCCAGCATGAAATTTCATCTTTCTGTTTGCAAAAATTATCTAATTTCTTCTTTTTTTCCCATTCCAAGTTAATTTATATACTACCTTGATAGATTCTTATCTGGTTAACATAGAAATTTATGGATTTAATCAATCCCATAACTATTACTTGTTTGCATTATCACAGAAAAAAAAAAAGGATGAAACTGAGAATTACTGTTTTTCTCCTTGGGATACTTAAGCTATCAGTTCAGAGGATCTTCAGTTGTTCCTGATAAGTCTGAACTTTTGTTCAAAGGAAAAAAAGGTGATTCACTGACTGAGTCAGAGCTCCCTTTCCTTTCTCCCTCTTCCTCTCTCCCTCCCCATTACTCTCCTCCTCTCATGCACCCCTGGCCCTTTTAAATTATTTCTTTTCTTTTGAAAGTTGAAAATAAATGATTGATAGCAGCAAGCTACTTGGCTGCTGTGCCTCAGTACTCTTTTCTTGGTAATGGAATCAATCCTGTTTTCAGCTGTTCTGAGGAAGTCTGAGACATGCATGTGTTGGTGAGTGCTGTCTGGACTAGTCACTCTGCATCTGTGAGTTATAGTCCTGGAAAAGCACAGCCAGCCTGAGGCTAGGCTGTTTCTATCTGGCAAAGAAAGGGCAACTCCAGTTCTGGCATACCCACAGCCATGGAGTACCTGACTTTGCAACCTAATGTGATTCTAATACAAATGCATTTTTTGATGACAATGTTATATGTAAAAACACATGGGAATCTGCTGACCTCATTTGAAGGTGTTCCTGATAGCTTTTCAGCAAGGCCTGAAGGGAAAATTCCCACCTCTAAGCAAGTACTTAAAGCTTTATTCACTTTGGATTGCACCTTGCTTTTTGAATGGCTTCAGTGATTTTATAGTTATCTAACATGAACAAAGGAGAGCTAATTTGATCTTAAGCAAAAGAGTGAGTGTGTGTGTGTGTGTGTGTGTGTGTGTGTGTGTGCATGCGTGCGTGCAAGACAGAGAGAGGGAGAGGCTGGAATCATTTTTCTGAAACTGGAGCCTTAAATTATTATGCTTTTAGCATTCCTATCTACAGTGGAAATCCATTCCCCACAGTCAATCCAAAGCCTATTCAAGTCAATGGGTTTTGGATCTCTGTCATCTGCAGCTATGGCAGACAAACAAAACAAACTTCTATCAACTGCAATATGACCTAAGTATTTGCAGCCCCTTAGTAAAAAAAAAGTCTGGCTTTGGGTCAATTCAAGGAGCTTACTGAAGTGTTTGTTTCAACTGTATTCTGTTTCTTAGCAATTTTGTATAAAGGAAGTAGAAGAACATAAAAGTTCACATTCAGTTGTTCTGAGTTTCTCATGCAGGACCAGGTTTGAACATAGTTTTGAAACTTTCTTTTCCTTTCTCTTCTGATATTAATAGGCTAGTTTAGCTGCATTTTGAGGGCAGAAAATCACTAGATGTCCACATGAAAAATGTAAATTATCCTTAAAAACATCCAAAGGAAATATTACATGTTGAGTTGGCATGAGCTGTTGTTGCTTCCTTGAAATATTGTTTAGGACCTGGCTCTATGCATTTCATTTTGTCCAAGTGCTTTAGCTCTGTGGCAACAAGGCCCTGAATATATCATTAATCTTGTTTACGAAAAATGTAGATATTCTGAGAGTGAAATAATAAAACTTAAGACTTGTAGACAACAGCTCACCAGCTTCAGTTTGTTCTCTTTCTCTGCAAATTCTTGGTGTACCTCTTTACTTTTAACTGAGAGGGGCTAGGTAGTCATTTGCTTTTGGAAGTTAACTTCTTAGTAGCTGAATAAGAGGAAAAAATAGAGGATATGAACATCATTACTTTGTCCCTGGTTGTCATAAAGCACCTAATGAGTTTACAAGGATATACAAATTAAGAGTTTTTATTAATTTTCTGATTGTAATATCACAGAGAACAGCTCTGCATAAATTATATCGGAAATTTCCTTTCTCATGAGTCGTGCTGTCACTTGATCCTTTTTGTGAAAACTGCAATCAAGACTAGTGTCTTATTTACTGAGAGAAACAATACAGAAAGTGGAACATTAAAAAATGGATTAAAAATAAGAGGACTTATATAAGTCATTAAAAATAATAGGACTGAAACCTTTGGCAAATCTAGCTGTGGTGGTTTAAGGTAGTTTTCACCTTGCCACTTTGCTGGACAACCTGAAAAGTAGTGACAGAAGAAATGTGTGTTTACACCTCTGAAGCTCGAAGTGGCAGAGTTGGATGAATTAATCTGTACTGAGGCATAAACACATTTGCTTCTATTACCCCAGTCCCATTGCATAACTTCTGGCAGAAAACAAAGCAGAAAGATGAGGGGTTTATGCCTTAAACTGATGCAGATGTTTGGTCTGGTGCATGGTGCATGGGAGTCAGTGTCTAAACAAGATGTTCGGCTAGGAGGCTCAATTAATGCTAGAGAGAAGAACTGACAGTGAAGATCAGTTCAGTTGTTAGTTACAAAGATGCAGCTATCTTCCTCTGCCTTTAGAAGGGTTCTCACTTGCTTCAGTCTGTTTGCTTATCTTGTTTTCTAAGGCTACAGCTAACCTCACTGGATTTTCTTTCTACTCAGTCATTTAAGTACATTTCTGATTAGCATCTTCATTGGACAGAGTCAAATTTGGAATCCGTGTTCATTCCATGGATGTAGCTTCCAAAATATTTCCTTTTACAAAAGACATTCCACAAGCATGATCAAGTAGAGCATTCTCCTATTCCACTACAGTGTACTTCAATAAAGGAAACTTTTTATAAGTTTATGCAGAATTGATAGTAGAAGTAGACAGAAGTCCATTTAATGAGCCATAGTTCTACAAGCTCTCATCTGTAAAATGAAATTCACTTCATGATTTTTTACTTTCTTAAAACAAAGGGGTTCCAAGATAGGTTTAAAATTACAGTTTATAATTAAAAACTGATCCAGAACAATCAAAACTAGACCATGCCATTGATGTCATTGATGCTTAATCCAAAACAAAGACTTGTGAATCTTTCACTGAGAGAAAAAGGAAAGCTTATTTCCCATTTGTGCCCCAAATGTCTTCCTTCACTTAATACAGTGGACTTCGGCCTTATTCTGTTTAATTACGTTCCACAGAAAATGCATTTACAGATATGAACTTTCAAATTATCTGGCATACATGTGAAATCCTTTAAAATATTATGTTAGAGGAAAATAATGTTTTAGATCTTAAGGAAAGCATGCAAATTATCTAAATGTGATTACCTATGCTTTTTTCAGGTGCTAGTGTCATTACAAATAACAGCATATTCAGTTCTGAAATTGATGTAAAAAGGTATAAACTGACAACCTGAAAGAATGTTTTCTCAATGGGGAAAGAAAACATTTCACAATAAATATTTCCCATTTTCCTGAAAAATCCGCATGTAACTGATCCTGAATTTACTGAAGGAACATGTAAATGGTGATGCTTTTTCCCCCAAACCCTTTTCTCTGTAACTGGTGAAATATGAATGACAAGAGCTTTCTGAGAGAAAAAAGCCCTGTCTGCCTTATGTCAGAGACATACATCACTGCCTTTCAAGAAATGATCCAGGGACTCTCCTAGGACAGGACCCTGGGAACGTTCCTAGGTAAGCATCCCGTCTGGCATGCTTTAAGTCAGTTACGGGACAATATCATGTTAACAATCAGGAGCAAGTACAGCTGGGTTTGCCCTCGCATACAAAAGTTGGCCAGGAGAGTGCTACTGAAGATAAATCAGGTATAGAAGCGAAAATTTGGTTCTTAGTTTTGACTCAGGGGCAATTCTGCAATGTCTGTAACTTTCATGAAGTAGTAATACACAATGAAAGTCTTAAAATATCCCAGTCATGTTCTGCTAACACATCTCAAACATAACCCAGGGACACCTATTCCCTATACAGGAGATACTTCAGACTTTATGAGCAGTCAGATTTTGACTTTGAGAATGCTTGGAAAAGATTGTCAACTAGCTAGTGCTCACTGTAATAAAGTATATCTTCATCCACTGACAGCAGAATTGGAACTAATTATTTAGAAACTGAGAAACCTAATTATTTTTATGGTTTACTGATTTAATTTAAAGTAGCTTCAGATTGTTCACATTAGTGTATAGATTGAGACCGTTGTTAGAATATTCCACGTGCATGTGGAAAACCAGATCAATAACTCCCCACTGTTGTTATTAGCATAAAACCAGTTCAGGACAGAATCTTGTCAATGAATATCAGTTAAAGATAAGTTGAATGGAAATGAGGCCTTTTGTCCATTCTCATTAAAAGGTTAGATAAGGATAAGTCTGGATTGGCTTAAAATAAAAACTTTTTTTATTATTTTTAGAAAAATATACTGAGATTTTTTAGTATTGATCAAAACTCAGTTACTACTAAGGTAATAATTAAAGTTGTCAGCTGGAAAACAGATGGAAAAATCATAGAATTAGGTAGGCCTTGTCTGGTTGTCCAAATCAGTCCAGACTAATTTTCACATGATTTCCAGTGATTTCCAGTGCAAAAGGTTAAAATAAGTACTAGAATTTTGAAAAAATATTTTTTTCTTGGACTGAACTTCTGAAATATTTTTCAAAACATAGCTGTAGAGTAACATGAAATGAGACAGATGCAACTATGTCTTCACTGCTCATATTTTACTGTAGTACCTATAAACATTGTTTGAAAAACAAAACAAAACAAGGTTTATTTTTTATTTACAGCCAAAATAGATATTAATGAGAATTATCCAGTTTTTCCCTCAGTTTTAAGAGTTTTCACTACAGATGAGGATATTGAAAATGGTGACAGATAAAAGATGTAGGGAGCAATTCATCTCTTCATCTTGTATTACGGCTTAAAGAGAATTGCTGTAGTCAATTATTGGTTACCCACTCTTTTTGAAGCATTATGGAAAAAGAGAGCAAATAAGAGTTTACAGTAAGGATAGAAAAATAGAAGCACAAACATATGATATACTCAGAATCACAGAACAGTGGATTTTGGAAGAGGACTCTGAAGGTCATCTCGTCTAGCCTCCCTGCTCAAGCAGGGCCATGTAAAGCTGGTTGCCCAGGGCCAAGTCTAGGCAACTTTTGAATATCTCCAAAGAGGGAGACTACACAACCTCCTTGGGCAACCTCTGCCAGTGCGCAGTCCCAGAAAAAAGTGTTGGCTGATGTTCAGAAAACACCTCATGTGTTTCAGTTTGTGCCCATTATGCCCACTCGCATTACTCAAAAAAGCACAGACAGACAGACAGACATATTAATTAACAGTCAGAGTGACTAAAGCTTTAATACTTATAATAAAGTTATTCTTTCAGCGGACTATTTCTTCCTTCCTCAGTGTCCTAAATTCTGAAATGCAGTTGTTTATAATGATGACTAAGACTTGCAAAGCATGCAGAATAGAGTATTATTTAATATTCAAACCCACCTCATTTTACCTGGTAAAACAGACATTCACATCAATTTAGCTACAAGACTCCGGTTTTGGAGTACAGACAGTAGTGCTTTCTCTAGAGTAAATAAAACTTTGGGAGAGACTATTACTTTGAATTCTATTAATGTGACTGAAAAATAAACCTGCTGGAAAGAATCTGACAAGATTAAAAGGAAAAGAGAGAAATGCAAACAGTGTTATCACCTGTTCATTTTCTGTTGCACAGACAGTGTTTTACTTGGATACTAGTAGGTCCAATATTTTCTATTTCTATGTATAAATGATCAGATTTTTATTTCTACAGAAGAATTTTTAGATTCATAAGGTTAAAGTTCATTTAGCATTTAAGAGACAAATGAGGTCAGCATTAGTACTGCAAACGTTTTTCATTATAAAAATTCAGTCACAGGATGGTTCAGAAGTTGAAAATACCATAAGGAGAGCACAAAACACTAATCTCCTTCATGACAGTGACAATTCCCAGAGCTGTTTAATACCAGTAAATGCTCTCATGTATTTGAAAAAGAGCTGTATTTCATATGGAGAGAATCCAAAATACCATGGTTCTTGAAATTTTAAAAGCATTTCGTGGGTTTGTTCTTCTAACTCAGTTGGTAATCTTATATTTTGTGTCCAAAATAGATTTCAGGTTGATTTTGGCAGGTGTTTATTGTTGAAAATTGGCAAAACTAGGACAATAAGAGGAGGTGCTCTGGCTGCTGAACCACCCTAGAAAGCTGCCGAAATATTGTCATTTTTTAACAGATTTGAAATTTGTCTCCTTTCTTCAGCATTATTCTTTGAAGCCCAGATGTTTTTCCTGTTTCTAAAACAGTGTTATATGCTGCTGTTTATTCTATATGTTTTCAATCCAGCTGCTCGTGCTCCTTATGTCATCTCTCACATACTCATTTTATTCTGGAAAACTTCTGCCATCTAAGAACTTATTTTACGTCAGTGTCTTTCTATCTTCAAAATAAATGAGATTTTTTTCCAGCTCTTGTAGTATTTCAATTTTTAGATTTACAGCATTTGAACCTTGATTCACTATTTTCTTGATTTTGATTGAAGGATAAAATTATTATTTTTTCAGCACATTCTTAACTTTAAATGAGGGATTTCTTTAGTTCTGAGGATTCCTTTTTGCTTTGATAAAACAAATTTCAGCTAAGGACTTCAGTAACAAAATAGTACCAAAATAATTTTGGGACTGAAGCAAGAATTAATACTACTCTTTTCACCTGCTCAGATTTTTTTGTACTTTATTGCTACTGAGGCTGACACAGATTTCACCAAAAAGAACATTGGCAATAACAATGTGAACAGATTTTTTCTGTACACAAATATTTCAGAAAAGACATTAATGGAAGATAGCCTCTGGTTATTTCTACCACAAAACACTCCCTCACTAAAACCTTTGATGAATATTCAGCTTTGAACCTGGAAATAATATAAAACAGCTATGCTGTCTCTAGATTACCTGGAAATTTCTTTACTGTGAAAGAACCTTATTTGTCATACTGGGTCGTGCAACACATGAACCTGCTATATTCATTATCAGTGCTTGAACTTGCTCTTTCCATAGAAACATTATTGATAATTTTTTTTTCAGTCTCAGCAGTTCTGGTGGATTTTAACTAGACTACAAGCCACATTCTGAAAGTGATTTTTCCATAAGGCATACTAAGCCAATATTATTATTTTACTTTAAAATAAATAAATAAAAAGAAATTATAAGCTGTCACTGTCAAATATCTGGGAAAGCTAAAATTGGTACCATCATAGTAGCAATCAATGGTGTATTTCAATGAGATCTTGCTTATTTTCCTTTCTTAAAAAATGAGCAAAACATAAACCAAACAGACAAACAAAACCACAACCCAAAATACCCAGACAAGTAGGATCATGCTTCTTCAGCCTGTTTGACAGTCTTGAGGAGCTCAAAGTCTATCCCAATGCCTCTAGAACTGAGAGACACTGGAAATTTCTCTTGCCTTCTACATACTAGTAATCTTTCTGAATAATGTGAATGTAAACCAGATTTTTTTTTGTGAGCAGGCAAGTCAGCATTGAACTTCAAAGTTTATTCAGTAGAACAACAGTGTGATACAAGTGTGTGTACAAGAAAGATAAAATTCATAAAATATGACCTTTCATAAATATTGTGTTGCCTATGTTATAGACAGTAAAGCTTAGATGACACAACCAATAGAGGATTGTATGTTGATATGACAAGCAAAAAGCAGATCCTATAGCATGTGACGTGGCAGCTAAAGAAAACCAAACACCACAAGCTAATATTGCTGTGCCTACTCTTGTGTTTCATCACGCCTGTTCAGCTAGCTTACTGAGAAAAACTAGGTCTAGTCACATAAATTTCAAGTAGTTTGAATCTATTTAGGTGGAGTGCAATGGAACTGAGGATCTGGAAATCACCCTTGCCAAGATGAGAGTCAGAATACATGCCTTTTGCATAACCCCTCTCTCCACAGCTGCTTTTCAAAACACGGCCTGGTTATATCTCCTTTGTGCTAGCTGCACTAAGAGCCAGTGGTACTGGATCTGTTTGAACAAGTGCCCTGGCCTCTCTTTTTAGGTATTAAGCCAACCTTCTGTAGCAGCCAATGTAGATTTGGCTTGGAGAATTTTTCTAGGGTGCAAAAAACAAGTATGTGATGCAAACTCTTATTATATGCTCCTTCTGCTTTATTTGCACAATCAAATGGTTTTTGCAAGTTGGTAAATGAAATATTTTATGCACACTTTCAGCTAATTCTTCCACTGTCATGAATGCAGAATATATATCTAGGCAGCCAGAGTGTTTATATAATAATATTAAATGAATGAATGCCTTACATTAAGTAGCACCTGAATCAGTGGACCAGAACCATAGTGTGCCAGGGCTCCAAGGGAACAAAATAGTCTCTGAGCTACAG
>WEKW01020367.1:0-10294 GCA_013389905.1 Sula dactylatra
AATACCCTGGGGATAACTGGTCTGACTGTTAAAGCCTGAGGCAAAGGGAGCATTAAGTACCTCAGCCTTCTCCTCATCCTCAGTGGCAATGTTCCCCTCTGCATCCAATAGAGGATGGATATTCTCCTTGGCTCTCTTTTTGTTGTTAACTTATTTGTAAAAATATTTTTTGTTATCCCTTACAACAGTGGCCAGATTGAGCTCTAGCTGGGCTTTTGTCTTTCTAATTTTCTCTCTGCAAGACGTAATGAGATCCCTGTACTCTTGAGATGCCTGCCCCTTCTTCCAAAAGTGGTAAACTCTCCCTTTTTTCCCCCCCAAGTCCCAGCAAAAGCTCCCTGTTCAGCCAGGCCGGTTGTCTTCCCCGCTGGTTCATCTTATGGCACATGGGGACAGCCTGCTCCTGCACCTTTAAGGCTTCCCTCCTGAAGCAAGCCCAGCCTTCCTGGACCCCTTTGCCCTTCAGGACTGCCTCCCAAGGGACTCTCCCAACTAGTGCCCTGAACAGGCCAAAGTCTGCCCTCTGGAAATCCATGCTAGTGGTTTTGCTGACCCCCCTCCTTATTCACCAAGAATCGGGAACTCTATTTCATGGTTGCTAAGCCCAAGATGGCCTCCAACCACCACATCTCCCACCAGTCCTTCTCTGTTTATGAACAGGAGATCAAGCAAGGCACCTCCCCTGGTAGGCTCACTTATGGCAGGGAGTTATCTTCCACACACTCCAGGAGCCTCCTAGACTGTTTCTTCTTTGCTGTGTTGTATTTCCAGCAGATGTCCAGTAAGTTGAAGTCCCCCACAAGAACAAGGGCTAGCAATTGTGAGATTTCTGCCAGCCACTTGTAGGACATCTTATCTACCTCTTCATCCTGGTTGGGTGGTCTATAACAGCCCCCCAGCAGGATATCTGCCTTGTTGGCCTTCCCCATCACTCTTGCCCAAAAGCACTCAACCTTATCACAATAGCTGAGCTCTATACAATCGAAACACTCCCTAACATACAGGGCCACCCCACCGCCTCTCCTTCCTTGACTATCCCTTCTGAAGTGCTTAGCCATCCATTGCAGCACTCCAGTCGTAAGAGTCATCCCACCATGTCTCTGTGATGGTGACTAAGTCGTAGCTATCCCACCGCGCAATGGCTTCCAGCTCCTCCTGTTTGTTGCCCATACTGCGTGCACTGGTGTAGATGCACTTGAGCTGGGCTATTGATTTCTCCCCCAACCGTGGCACGCCACCCCTAGGCTCCTTCCTAGTGAGCCTGGTTATATCTTCTTCCCCTCTTTGAACCTAGTTTAAAGGCCTCTCAATGAGCCCTGCTGACACATGTGCAAGAATCCTTTTCCCCCTTTCAGGCAGCTGAACTCCATCTGTTGCCAGCAGGCCCAGTGCCATGTAAACCTCCCCATGACAAAAAAACCAGAATTCCACTGATGGCACCAAGCCTCTGAGCCATGTGTTAATCAGATGAGTTTTCCTGTTCCTTTCAGTATTCTTCCGTGCCACTGACAGGATGGAGGAAAACACCACCTGTGCTCCTGATCCTTCAACCAATTGCCCCAGTGCCCTGAAGTCCCTTTTGATCACTCTTGGGCTTCTCTCTGCAACCTCATCACTTCCCACCTGCATAACCAGTAGCAGGTAGTAATCAGAGGGCCGTACGAGACCAGGGAGTTCCCTAGTAACATCTCTGACCTGGGCTCCAGGGAGGCAGCAGACTTCCCTGTGGGATGGGTCTGGTTGGCATATTGGGCCCTCTGTCCCCCTCAGAAGGGAATCACCTACAACAATTATCCTCCTTCTTAACAGAGGCAGTCATGATGAGTGGGGCTGACTGACTCTCCCTAGGCAACCCCCTGGGTGGACCTTTCCCTACATCCTCATTTTCCTGGGCCTGACGCTCCAGAGCTCCATATCTGTTGTCTGAGGGCAGCTGAGGAGGTGAGGGAGGCCGGGAGGGGATTCGCCTGCTGCCCTGAGCAAGGGCCTGTTTCCATTCCCCCCTGTCTCTTAGGTTCTCTCCTGCTTGGTGGCAAGAGGGTAGGGGGTCCTCTGCTTCTTGTGGAGCCTCCATCCGCTGCCTTGGCCCCAGGGATGGCAGAGTGAGGCTCCACCGATCTATCTCCCTCTCACACTCCCTGATGCTCCTTAACCTTTCCATTCCTCCCTCAGCTCTGCCTCCAGGCTGAGCAGATCACCCACCTGGTCACACCGCAGACAGCCGCTGTCCCTGCTGCCCTCGGTATGAGTGCCAGGCTCAGGCACTGCCTGCAGCCCCAGACCTGGGCAGCTGCGTGTTTGTGTGGGGGCTCTGCCTGGGTCACCACATTCCTTCTGGTGATGGCTTTCGGGCGAGTGGAAACCATAGCTAGGGCCTCTCCTGGGGGGCGACGGCCACGAGCCGAGTTACCCCTCAGAGCCGGGAAGCGGCCTGTGCCCTGCCACGCCAACAGCCGCACATGCCCTGTTTGCCCGCCCTGCTCGCCATGCGCCAGGTCACACGTGCTCCCTGGCGGCTGCTCCTGCACGTGAGGGGCTTTGGCCGCTCACTCGTGTCCCGGCCCACGCCGAGTCAGAGCTGCCAGTGCCACTCCTTCCCGCTCTGGCAGGGGCTGGGGTACCCTCACTGCCTGAGCTTTTGCCTTCGTGGTTTTGCCGCTTTAGGAAAGGTCCCCTGGTGCAATCCTCCACTCCAGAGCTCTTTGCCTTGGTGGCTTCACCACATATTTTAACCTAATATCCAACCAACACTAAATTTTCCTTAGGATTCAACCGGATTTTTACTACTGAAGAGAAACAGTTTCACCGAAGTCACTGGAAGGGGAAGGAAAGGAAACAGTACAGTAATTCTATCTGAAAGTTAAACATTATCTTTCCCTGCATACAAGGGGTTATCTGACAGGCTAGCCATGGCTAGCTGATTGGATGTTGTTTAATATCACAGTGGCAGAATGAGTCAGAATAAAATTCTTAGTTTATCTGGGTTTTCTGTTTGTTTTTTTAAAAAAAAGATCTCCTTTTTTTTTTGGTTTACAAAGGAATTAAACAGCAATTCAGAAGACAACCAAGGAACTGCTTTCTCTGAATGCTTTAAGAGGACTGAGAAATGAAGGATGCATTAACAGATTAAAGGCCGCAGGCATTCTGCTACAGCTGAGTAAGTTCTGCCAGAGAACTACTACAGGATGAAGAATTTTATTTTTAAAGAGCTTGTGTGATCTTGCAGAGAAGTCTTCAGAGAACACAGTCACGCAAGAACTGTTCAAAGTACCACAGCAATAACCCACCACATCCCCTTTCTGCAGCTATAGAAAGCCCCAGCTGATGTGCCCAGAAGATGCAGAATAGAAGAAATTACTTTTGGCTTTGATTGCTTCACGTACAAAAAGAGCAAAAAGCAGACTTCAGAGTTTGAATTCTCAAGGAAAGGATAGGCTTTCCTCAACCACAGCAGAACCACTATCTGAAGACTCTAAAGAGTTGAAATACAAACCCTGGCCTTGGTCAGATGGTGGCTGGATCTTTGCTTTTATCTACATGATATGGTGCTTGCAGCACAGACGACCAGCACTTGCTGTGCCTTCAGCCTTAGAGGAGCTAGTAATATTTGCCTGGCATCCCTCCAAACCCCAACATCAGCAGAAACGCATTAGGAGATCAAGCCAGCTCCTGTACTCTAACACGAAAGACACTGTCAGTTGACTTTCCAACAATTTCCTACCAGATTAGCACACCTGGCTCTTCAGGCATGTAAGAAGAATACTTACTATACTGTCTTTCAGGTTTAAAAAAAATGTAAGACACAACATTTTGAATATTGCTTATTTCACTGTATTGAAATAATAGGAAATGGGATTTCTGGTGGTTATCGAACAGGCTGGTACAAGTTTACTGTTATCTGTTACAGTAGAAGGAAAAATAAACTAAGAGTGTACACAGACTGAGCCAGTATTATGGACATGATGTAATTCACCTCAGATGAAAGGCCAGCGCTGCACACAAAAGCCATTGTGTCTCAGCACCACGCTACGGACGCGAGGGCTATACCCAGCCTCAGAGAAGTACTATGAAACCAGATGCCTGCATGCTAGCTCTGCTCTCATCAATGGCACAAGGCTGATAAAAGAAGTAATGATTGCTCTCATCCCCGTGCACGAGGCCAAGGCTTATCAGGAACACAGTCTGACCGAGCAGTACCTGTCCCAGCCCTCATCCTCCCTCACAGACACTGTCAGAGGAAACATCATTCTCATGCCTTTATTGCCCTGCGATAACTCTCCCCTTTGCAAGAGGGAAGGGTGACTGAACTTAAAGTGCCAGGAGCAATTTAAGCCTGGAAAAGCTGACATGTAGGTAGGCTTGTCTGTCCCTCCCTCTTCTGCTCTGCATTATCTCCACCCCAAACCTTACCTGGCACCAAGATAGAAGAATTGCTCACTTCCAGGCTACTTCGCAGTTATTTAAAGCAACAGCCCCCATGACCCCAGCATTTTGACTGAACTCTCTTCTTGCTCCCACTATCACCTAAACTTAATGAAATCTACCTTCAGCTTGCTTTACTTGGCAGCTAGCACTAGGCCTGATCTCTTCCTCCTCAACATACAAGTCTTTCAAACTACAGAGATAAATGTTCAACAACAAGACACTTGAAAAAGTTGCAAAAATTGGCAGGAGTACTCAGGAGTAGGAAGTAATAGCCAGAGCTTTAGAAAGAAAATTAAAAAAAAGAGAAAGAAAAAGCGGGAGGGAGGAAGGAGCATTACAGAGAAATTTAAAGATGAGAGCAAGCCTTAGAAGATCCTCAGCATGGTGAGGACAGAAGAGAGGGAAGAAGAGAAGTCCCCTGCTAACTGGTGGCTGTGTTGCACAAAAGTGACACTTATTTTGGAGAATTCATGCCCACAGCAGTCTTTGCCTGGAAACACATACCACCACATGTTCCTCACCAACGCTGCATTTATTAGTGGGACTACACTGCTTGGGAACTACCACCCATGTTTGTCTAGGGGGACTCTTCAGTGAGGTTGGCTTCCAGATCAGTCACCCAATAGTTACTGTGTGGATAAGGAAGATTTCCACACTAGGAAGTGTGGGGAAGATTTTATGAAGCAGGCTAGGTGTCTAAAGGAGTACATCAAGACCAGATGTAGTTTTACGTGACACGAGTTTCCATGGGTCCCCAGGGGATACTGGAGGTGGAAACCAACCTGCACTATTTAGTTTAAGTAGTCTTAAAAGTTATTATTTGCCAAGTGAATCCAACAATTACCAGCCTTTTTTTCTCCTCCCCCCCCCCCCACTTTAACACTTATGTAAATGCTGCCAGGCCCTAAATCTTAGAATATTTAGAACATGAAATCATCCTTTAAAACAGCAGCCAAGACAGTACTCTTGTTAAGGGCACTGAGATGAATGAGCTCTGTAGGACAGCTCTCTTCACATGCTGTTTAGTCAGTGGCACATGCAAGGGTAAAATATCACCTTTCAATCGCGCAAACAGCATCTAAAACTCTCTGGAGAAATGGTGACCAGCATTCCCTGATGAAAATTCTTCAGTGAATTTACTCAACAGCTTTCAGCAGTTTTGATTTAGTAAATACATTGCTCACCCTCTCTAAATGAGATTGAGCTCACAGCTAATATCCCTTGCTCTCAATGGTAGCAGCTAAGTGCTCACTGGAAACAAATAAGTTTGAGAAAGCTAATGAAAAAATGATGCAAGTCAGCACGGTGCAAGCCAGAAGTCATCTGTCTGCAGAAAGACAACAGGTCACATCTTACACAGCGGGGAACAGTGCTGAGCCTGACTGCTGTTTGCTCACTGGCACATTCAAGACTGGAGGCAAACAAGCACCATCATTGTTTTAGGGCCATATGTCTCACACAATGAAGCCTCTTCTACCACAGCTGTCACTTAGGATTTTAATTGACCCTTTCACATTTCAGCAACCCAGTACACCCAAAGAGCAAGGGCACTTCACAGACCTGTTCCAGGCTATTTGTGGAACTGCAGTTTTTCATGGCACAGAAGTACCTGAATTAGACCAAAAAGAGCAAGGGCAAGGATCAGAAGTTGCCAGTAGCACCAATTAGTCTATCCAGCTTTTCAGTGCCCCTCATGCTTGCTCACTGACCTCCATGCTGTGGGCAACCCCAACGCACTATTGCCCCCCCCACCATACAGGGGGTCAGCAGCCAGACTCCATGTACCACGGTCAGTTATCTAAATGCCACTATAGCTGTGACATTAATTTACTGTAAACCAGGCAGCCAGGAGAATCGAGTTGAGCACAAAAAGACAAAGCTGCAGCACATACACATCAAATAGGTATTCTCAAAGAGCTATGAACTCCAGGCACAGTGGATCAAGTTCCTTCTCAATGAAGAGCTGCTGGTAGGAAGGGCTAAACTATCTGCAGAGGCTCACCCAGATGTGGCCAGGGAACATGGGAGAGCAAGTGTCATTAATTACACCTTGCATCCTCATTCCTCACCTCAAACGTACTCAGTGCAAGTCTTCACTCACTGCAGAGGCGAGGTGTACTATTTGTTTATATAACATTTACAAAGCATCAGCACAGCCTGCCTTGGGATTACTATTCTGTCTCAGTCTTTAACAGGAACAGTTTTACAGATCACATCAGCCTTTTAATATAATAGTGAAGTTTTTAGCTTGTTCAAGGATCATGCCTCACACAAAGCTGGAGCAGAGCACAATTATACACTTTTGCCATATACTACTTCCTCTAAGCATATGGAGATTAGTCTTCACCTCAGTGAAATTCCTGCAGAACAAGTTAAGTGGCAGTACTACATATTTAACCTTTCCTTCCCCTTTCACCCACTGATGCAAGTTTACACTTGAACCAGATCTTGTTAGCCTGAGACAGCTGTTACTGTTTTAGCCAGAATTATTTAGCTGTGTTCCCCCAGAATAAGCCCTCTGCAGATCAGGTGATGTGCCTCTGAAGGCTAGGGTTACACGACAAGAGGGAAACCAAAGAAAATTATCACAGTAGCTTTCTGACCTGCAAAGAATCCTTCTTTATCCGTGGCAGGGAAATACTTAATACCAAAGAACACTTTCCATCGTTACCACCATACCCTGACACCAAAGCCACCAAACAGCCTGGTTCAATCTTAAGTCGAGGTCCACCTTTAAAACAAACCAACTATTGTCGTGCACTCTTCCCCCACATGCTGCTGTTTTTCTCCAATCAAATGTCTTTTACAGAAGGTCAATATAGATTACAGAGGGGTACAATTATAAGCACACAGAACTGTACTTTGAAACCCTGCTCAGCCTGCCACAAAGCGGTACCATCTTCTTAAAAGGAGCACAATTAAAACTCAAGTTTGCTAATTGATATGGTTCTGTGCTTATAAAAGTACAAAGTAAATATTACTTTGGACTCCATTAAATCCTTAACATTCTATGTGTTAGAATTAGGCAGGATTTGATCTTATCTGATTTGGCTATTTATCGCATTCTGTTGGTTTTATTGCCTGAGTAGTTTGGATTTTGGTGGTTGGCTTTTTGGGGTTTGTTTTTGTTAAAAGTCAGCACACCACAAAGTTTCCACACAGAGCACTGATAGAAGCAATAAAGAATTCATCCGACTAAACATGATGATTCTAAGAAAAGAAGTCTCTGGAAGCAGGATGACTAGGACAAACACTGCTGTCAAATACAGGCACAGTTAAGTCTCTAAACAAGAAAGCAGCTTCAGAAGCCAAGCTCGACGGCCCCAGAAAAAGGCACACCACTTCTAGATAAGCTTCTGTTAATAACTTTGTTCTGTTGCTACCAAAGTTCTGCAAAGAAAAGCATGTGCCATATGTTTTATTAAAGCCCACCCACAGGGATCTTCCTTCTCTGCCAGGCAGATGATGGCTCCCATGCCCCGCTGCAGAGAGGGGAGCCCTGGGCACCGCTGCAGGGTGGGCACGAGAAGGTGCTACCCCAGGCACATCAGAGATGAGAAAGCCCTGAGGCTTAGCTCCCCCTCGCCCCAGCAAAGCCACCTCCCACTATTTCCCACTGCCTCGGCTTGGAGGAAGTACTCAGCCTTGTTTGGTTTCACTTGACAGCATATGATGGCCCAGTTAAAGCAGAAATGAAGCCAATTAGGAAACCCAGATTGTGAAGTCACCATTAGAGCAGCTACAACCGTTACAGCAACAGCAGAGTTGTACTTGCACAAAAAAACGTTCTTTAATGAGCAGGGCTTCCTTCACCACTGTCTCCAGAAGAGTTAGAGCATCCAGTGCCACCACTGGAGGCCAGAAGAGAAGACCCATCCCAAAGCACAGTTCAGCAAAGGGCAATCTGACCAGCTCCTACCTCTTCAGTTTGAGCTCAGTCTACAGCACTGCACCTCATCAGAGAGGAAGAAAAGGGAGGGTGGAACAGGAGAGAAAGCGAGGGACTAAAACGAGGACAAGGAATAAAAGCCACAGCAGCAACAAGCTTAGCCCAGTAATTGTGTTAGTACATGGCAAGGAAGAGTCATGGAGATGAAATAAGTGGTTTGACAGAAGCTGTCTTCTCCAAGAAGTCCCCGTCCCGTTTGTCTGCAGTTCAGCTGGGAAGTTTCAACATGCCCTTGAGCCCATAACCCATCACACAGGATAATCAGGACAGCTAGAGCCACTCTGACATAAATCCCTCAGCAGAAAGCTTAGAGACAGCAGGGGAAAGGAGGGAGCTCCTCTTGGAGCAGACCCTACAGAGAGCAGATGGCTTATTTCAAGAGGCAGCTCCTAGCAAGATTAAGATGCTCTAGGTCTCCCAGTAGCCAGGGTGGAGGAGGGGGCAGGAGCACATATACCTTCCCCTCCAGAACAGGTTCAGCAGGGACCTACCCAGGTCAGCAGTGCCCAAGGAGCTCCTCTGAGAGCTGCAGGGTTAGGCAGGCACGCAGCAAACAGGGCTTGGGGCAGGGATGCTACTGTCGGTTCAGCAGGAGGAACTTGCCCAGCGACAGCCAGATCTGGATAGCATTTGCCAGCAGATAATTTGATTACACAAGAAACCTCTGCCTCAGAAAGGCCAGAGCCCATCCAGATTGTATGTTTTAAATTCTTAAAGTGGAGTACAGACCATCATACAGCTCATTAAGATTGCATTCAATGAACCTCCAGGGGCAGCTACTGTTTCCTTGTCTCACCAGAACACTCACATCCACTGCTAACAGACAGAAATCCTCTCCACCCCTTGTCAGAGGGGTGCTCCAAGGACATAATTATTTTTCAAACCAGTCAAAGCTTTAAGACTCACTATTCATTTTCACTATTGTATTTCTCGCCGGAAGATGTGGCGTCCCAAAGCAGTACCACTTAAGGGAATACCAACAGACCCGCGAGGTGCACGCACATCAATCCACCAGCTGGGCAGAGCCACCAAAGCCAGCTCACCCTGCCCCACCGCAGACAGGGCCCCTGCTCTTACCAGAAGGCAGTTACACAGCTTTCAGCCCAGGACTGGTTCTCAGGAAACACCAGCCTGAAATACAGCCAAATCTCATTCTTCATTTGAAAGATGGGCAGTTGGGGGGGGGGGGGGGGCGAGGACGGGACAAAACGAAAACAAACCACTGCTGGCAAGTAGGAGGCTTTCTATAGCGAGAGAAGAGGAGCCCTGTCATCAGCCTCTGCAAAACAGAAACAACCTTTAAAGAGCTTTAGCCACTTGCATTAGAAGTGGCATTTTCCTGGTAAAAAGTTACCCGTGGAAGAGTCTCGTACTCTGCCTATTTCTGAGTTGGTTTATGTGCAGGACATGGGGACAAACTGTATCTGAGTGTGGAAACCCAGCCTATTTCAGGGCCCAAATCTATCCCGCAGACTTTACAGGCTTTAAAAAAAGCCCAGCATCCGTCAACTCTGGGCAGCTACCTGGCCAAGCTAGAAACCCCACCAAACCGCAGACGCTCTTCCACCTTTGCCCCACGCACACCTGCAGGCACAGCACCCGGCCCAGAAAGCTCAGGCAGCCGCCCGCTCACCTTCAGCCCACAATAGCAGCCTCAGCTATCAGACATCGTTACTCATTAATCAGAGAAAAAAATTCAACAGCAGCAGCGCCTTGAACAGGCCCGGCTAGTCCGGGCAGAAACTCCTCTCGTGCAGGAGGGTCGGAAAGAAATTCCACTCTCTTAGCGAGCACCGAAGCTGGGGACGTGCAGCGGGGCGGGGGGGCGGTAACCGCGGCGTGCCCTGATCTCGCACCCTCCGGAAGCGAGGGCAGGGGCAGCCCCCTCGCAGGGACCCCCCCCCACACAAGGCTCCCCCC
>WEKW01020367.1:10838-24690 GCA_013389905.1 Sula dactylatra
GGGGGCAGCGGGGCGTCCCCCTCCCCGATCGCCTCCCAGGGCGGTGGGTCACCCCCCAGGTTGCTTCCCGGGGGGATGCGGTGGGTCACCCACCCGGGTCACCTCTCAGAAGTGATGGTTCCTCCTGCCACCACCTCTCCGGGGCGATGGGTGACCCCCGGATCGCCCCCAGGAAGGGCGGATCACACACACACACCCCCACACCCACACACACCCCCACCATCACCTCCCAGCACAGGGGGTGGCCCTCCTCCAGGCTGCCTCCCCCCCAGTCTGCCCCAGTGCCCGCAGTGAGCAGAGCACAAGGGGTCCCGGCAGGCCTGCGGGAACCCCCTGAAGCACCCTGCAACACCGCAGCACCCAGTGCACAGCCGTGACCTGGCCCGCTTTGCACCAGTGAGTTGATATTTGCAGAACACTCAGCAGCACACAGTATCGGCCCTGACTGAAACTGGTTTTTGGAGTTAGCTGTGTTAACTCACTGGCCATCATGTCGTTAGACATACACTATAAAACCACCTCTTGAGCCAAAACCTCCTTTTTCTATTTATGTATTAGTTGTGTTTGCATAGTTAATTATTATTTGATCTATGTAATTCGCGATGAAAAGTGACATTTCTCCAGGGCTCTGCAGTTACTCTTTGGGCAGCCAGTTTGCGTTCAGAAGTCCCTTCCTCCAGCACGTACCCACTTTTGCTAGGTTGTCCCACATCAGGCAGCGTGGTCAGAGTGCTTGCAGAATCGCTGCAAACATGAGCGTGACATGCTGTAGAGCCCCGCCAGGGAATGTGAGGCAAGAAAGGAAAATAACAGGAGAAACAAGGACATTTTGAGCTCCTCTTCTGCACAAAGCCGCTCTTCTGATTGAGAGGCCCTGCTCCTATCAGCTGCTCTGCAGGAATTGTCCCCGGCACCGGGAGCCACACAAACACGTCCCCAAACGGCCACATCTCACTGCGCGCAGGCTGGGTCTCTGGATCAGAGCCCATCATTTAGAAAGGATTATTCCTGTGCAGTGATTACATGGCACAAGATCAACTGCTGCCTATGCAATCGCCAACAAAATTGGTGTAAACACGGAGTTAAACCCTTTCTGATACGAGTCGGCACTGCTTAGTTTTTAATGCAGGCTTTTGGCTGCTTCTGAATCCACACGGCTGATAACCGATAACTCGGCGTCAGTCTGTGGTGCACATTTTCCTCCACTTGCACCTGTGCTAAATGCGGGACAAAGAGCGTTACACAGTCAAACCCGACTCAGGTTTGAGTGACTACCTGGTGGCCAGGGTTTCGAGACCAGCCCGCTCCACTGGCGTCCGCCCCTGCCAGCACGGCATCTACACGTTTTTGTTGCTCAGTAGCACAGGGAGATCAGCATTTGGTTTTGCTGCTGAAATAGCAGCATGCAGAGCGGGTAATGAAGAGCAGATGAAGCAACTCACTGAAGATCAATATTGCTAAACGCACAAAGTTTACTAAGCAAACCCTTTTGTCCTAACCTAAACAAACCTCTCATTTTCTCACTCCACATCTAAGTAGACAACAGTAGCATCTCTAGCTATAATAAGAAGTATATCTGTAAGCAATCAGAGTGATGTGGTTTTGTTTTGAAACCTGTTGCATGTAGGTGCAGGGAACAACTTATCTGAAAAAAAATAACCAAGCTTTATGCAATGGACAGCAGCCAAACTGCTCAGCTGCAAAAGCCTCCAGAGCTTTAGGGATGTTTAGCTCTGGCGTTTTCACCCAGACAAAATTGGACCAAAGATAAAGATTGGCACCTCCTTGGGATACAAAACTTCCTATAGTTCTGGGGATTGGGAGTATAAGGCTTAGCCACAGTCTCTTACACTTCCATACATTACAGTTTGTAACATGATTATAAGAAAGCGATGGCATGGGTGCAGCTGGTGCAGCTGCAGCTGCACGCAGGTGCAGAGGCATTTCTGTGGCAGGCAGGCTGCTGGGGAGCAGACCTGCAGGGCATCACGGTGGCTCTGTGTTGGGGCACGGCTGCTCCTCAGCTCCAGCCTGGCTTTGGGTGGTAGTAACAAACTTCACTGTTCTTCGGCAACTGTTGGGAAACGTGCACACTGTCCAGGCTACCGCCTGGTGGCAAAAAGTCCACAACACATTTGGTAATCTCACCAAAATGAACACGGAACCTAAACTTGATCTTCCCACCGTGCAGCGCAGAGAGCGATAACAAGAAACAAAATTATTCTAAATGCGATTGCGGACATTTTGCTGCCGTGGCATTATTTTGGTAGCAAGTTTCTGACTCCTTGCTTAGGCAATGTTTCCACTTGCTTGAAAATAACCGAGTAAGCAAATGGCAGGCACAAACAGAAAGCTTGTTCACTGCGGTTGAGCAATTTCTCGGGGTAGCAAAGCAAAGGAAGCCAAGAGTTTGTATTGGGGCAAAAAAGCAAACACTTGTGCTGACGGTGGTCAGTCCTTCCGAGTAAACACTGGAAGACACCAGCCTTGCTTGGCTTGGCAGGGAAGCCACGTGCAAGAGGCCAGCGGTCCCTGTGCATCCCGGCATGGCTAGCAGCTCCTCCGGGCCAGCGCAACTGAGAGGAGCCGGTGAGGTGGCTGGGACAGAGTCAGAGCGCAGAGGGACACCGCAGCAGAGTTAAAGCGATATGATTTAAAACCAGCATGCCAATGATACCTATTTTAAGCTGCACATCTCACACTGAGAACTTTCTGGGCTCTCATTCATTAAATCTTCTTCCAGAATGATAATTAATAAAGAGAGCTGCAGCCTTACTGAAGTGTATCCTTTACTTGTGTTTGAAAAATATGGTTTGTCTGATGGTTTTCAGCTCAGTTACCTGTAATTCACAAAAGAAAAGGTGTGTATTGAGTAGCAATTAAGAACAGTCACTGCTACCAGGAAGCCTGAGGAGGGCTGATAGGTTTTTCTGCTGGTTGGGTTTGGTTTTGTTTTTCCTTCCTTTACATAAAAAGCTGAGATTTTATAGTTTGGAGAAAGCACATTTTGTTTTGGAGAAAGAGGCCAGACATTGCAGGGGCTGTGACACGTAGTACAACGTATTAACAAGTAGCACAAATTACTTCAGCTATGTTTGTCTGCGAGAGCTTTCGAGAAGTTTCTGAAATTAAAAGCACTGTAGCCCCTGAGGACTACAAGCGTGAGAATAATAGGGTAAGCAGCATTAATGGGGTCCCACAAAATCAGAAACAGAATTACATCTAAAAAAGGCACAGCATGAAGGCATTTCTGGCACAGATCTGATTTTTTTAACCTTAAAAGATTTTTGTTATTTAAAAACTTATAATTTTGCATATAACTTTGCTTTTCTTTTTTTCCCCATGGCTACTGGGGGTGGCGCTGAGTTCAGAAAGTAGGGCATGACTTTCAGATAAACAAAGTGAAATCCTGGGAACGCTGCCACTGCCTTCTACAGGGATGGGCCCTTTCATTATCTGGAGCTTTATCTTATTTGAGTAAATATTGAAACATCTTTTTTTCAAGATTAAAACAAATGTCTATGCTAAATATTGCTTTTTCAAGTCAAGCCAGATGACTCAGGGTGTCTTGCTGATGAGAGTCCTGTACGTTCATGTCCTTCAAAACTGCATTTGTTTCTTATTCAAGTGCCCAACTCTGGATCCCTGTCTTTGGAGGAAAGCTCACAAGGACACAAAAAACTCTGTTAGAGCAAAGCCTTACAGGAACTGGCACTGAACCCTCCAAGCACTGCGTATAGACCTGAACCATGTCTCTGGGCCTTCTCCACTGAACAACAAAGTGGAAAGGAGAAGCACTTACAAAAATGGAAAAAGCAATCAAAAAGAGCACCCTAAAATGAAACTCAGGACTGAATGTCATGGGACAAAAAAAAATCTGTGAACAAACATTACCCTGAATCACAAGTTAAACACAACAGATGTTGCATTTCCTTATCCAAAACCAGCTCATGTCCGTGACCAGCAATGGAAGGGGCTTGGGGAGGTGAGTTGCTCCAGAGTAGGCAACGGTGTGGGCTACAGCATCCCAAATTTTTAAGCTAGCTCAAAAAAAAAAATTAAGGTATGAGAATGGAGCTTGTGGTCCTTGCCAGTTTACAAAGGGGATAGGCTCAGGCCGGAGGTGGTGTAGAGGCTGGAAACCTCCCCACCTCCTGCCTGTGGGGCTCCAGAGCTTCCAGGAGAATCTGAGGTGATCCTTGTGACTCGATGCAGAAGGCACATGGAGGTTGCCAGTTTCAGCTAAGTGTCACTATGAGTCTGGGAGCTTGTCTGGCTCTGACACAACTTGGAAACTCCAGTCCACAACTCTCTGTTCAGTGGAAGTGGAAAAAAAAAGTGGGTCAGATCGCCCTGTGCACTGGCACCAAACACTTTCCCTTGGCTAGCCAGATGTGCGCAAGAGTCCCCGGTGCCAGGGGAACAAACGTTGTTTCTCTGTATTTCTGGCACAGCGGGACCAATTGTTGTGCCAGTGCTACTTGTGCCCTCTGCTACCCCAGAGTATATGGGTAAAACACTGTCAGCAGAGGCAGCAGGCACATAAGGAACGGGTGCTCATACACTGACCAAAGTTCGCATGCACTCTTCCTCCCATCAAAGGCACCTGCAATTTCATGAAATTATGATTTCCGTCTTTCTTTCATGCGGTCCCAGGACAAGCCTTCTGCTGGTTTTTCACAGAAGCAGAATCTGGGCTCCCTGTGTATGTTCACCACCAAGTTTATGGATGAACAAGTGGGTCACAGTATGTAGTCACCTGAAATAAACCCAGTGCTCATCACACCTTGGAAGCTAAACAAACAGTACTAGATGCCAGAGTGGCGAGGTCCTGGGCTTCGCTGGCTCCATGTTCTGGGAGCTCTGGAAAATACCAGACCTGAAGGCAGGTCTCTGGCAGCCCACACTCTGCAGAGGTGAACATAGCCCTCAGGGGTTTGTATGGCTGCTCAGGAGACTTTCTGGAAGGAAAAGGCTGTCTGCTCTGGAGATCGGAGAGTCCAACTGGGCTCAGAGCAGGGCAGCTGGAGACAGCTGCCCCGGGCCGTGCCCAGTCGGATTTTGAGCATCTCCAAAGATGGAGACTGCACAACCTCTCTGGGCAACCTGCCACCCTCAGAGCGAAGAAGATTTTCTTGTGTAATTTCTTGTTTGTGTCCATTGCCTCTACTTCTTTCACCGGGCACCGCTGAGAGGAGTCTGGCTCCATCTTGTTTACCCTCCTTGGTCCCATCAGGAATTTGTACACATGGATGAGAACCCCTCAAGCCCTCTCCAGACAGACCCGCCCCAGCTCTCCCAGCCTCTCCTCGCAGCGACGGCTCCCACTGGTGACAGGCTCTGTGCTTCACCCATCCTGCCGCTGCCCTCCCTGTATCCACACCTCTCACTGCATCAAAGACGTGAAGGTACTTAGATGATTTTCTCAGACAATCACTGGAGGAATTTAGTCTACGCTATGAGAACATTGACTTCACAGAGGCATCTGGACTGCTGTTAGCAGAGCCACTTGCTTCACAGGGAATACAAGAAAAGGGAAGTTCGTGGCATCTGCTTGCACAGGTGTTCTTGGAAGTTCGTTTGTTTTCACATGCAGGTCCCACAAGCTGTTCAAAGCTAGGACAGAAAGCCTGCCTTTTTCTGTGGCAAACAGAGGAGATAACTTAAAATGTGTTATAAACCAGAAATGACTCCAAAGATCAAATAAGCAATCATACTTTAGAGAGTTAAGTTGGGGAATCTGAGCAAGATTTTATACCAGGTTTCAAAATAAAAGATAAGACCAAATTCCATTATCGGGCGTTTAGCCCACAAGTATATAATAGGTATTGCACCAACAGCTAATAAGATCATATCTCAAAATACTTCTGAGATAACAAAAGTTAGACTTTGAGGCTACAGAATGTCCTGGAAATGAGTTGCAAGGAAATGCAAATCCACAACGGGGTTTTTTTTTTTCAATTATTGTCAGGAGTGCCAATTATTTCTATTGTACAGACAAACCGGGATATCTGCTTGCTCCTGTTGTGCAACAGTTCTGCCAGGGTACTGTTCTTCATGAGTCTTGGAGGCTTTAACCAGTAAGAGAGTTCTCTTTCACTCGGGCTTAGTAAATCCCTTGGAGAGAATCTTTCAGAACTCACTTGATGTTTTAGCTTAGCTGCTATATTGGATTAGTATCCAAATGGCAGCAATGTTGTTTTGCAATGCCAGTGTTTGAAATTTTTTTTTTTAATAGTCCTATCTCCAGTCTCCTATTTTTTCTTGTAAACAAACGGGAAAAAAGGAAAAAAGCCACAGTGACATGAGGATACAGCCCTCTGCCGGCCCGCGCCAGCCGTGCTTACGCAGCCTGGCCCCACACCAGCTGCTTCGTGACTTCGCAGAGCACAGTTATTCTGCCTCCCTCTGTGGTCTGGTATTTGTTACAAAAAAAAGGAGCCCCAAAATACCTTGTTTAAATTTGGCTATGCTTCAAAAAACTTGATAATTTCTGGAATTTCCATTTAAGTTTTCAAGGGGCGGTGCTGGAAAAATGTTGTTACAGATGTACATTCCATTTCCTTTCTAGAGGAAAATCAAGTAAGTGCTGGAACTACTAAAAAGAGACATTTTTCTTCTAGCAAAAGCTTCGTCTCAGTACCATTGGATAAATCTAACTTAACGTAAATAAGACACAAAGACCTGCAGAAAATCTTTCAGATGGTAGATTTCCCACCAATGGTTTGTGTAATCAGAGAGGAATGGCGAAGTTGTTACTGATATCTTGACCTCTAAAATTTTCCATTGTAAAGTTATTAATGTATCAGTTTTATCTTACATGTGCATGTGTAACAACAAACCAATACCCAGTAACAGGTCAAACCGATGACAGGTAAAAGGATCTGTGGTGCTGGATGAGGAAGGAGTCTCCAAGGGTGGGGGGGGTTCCCCTTTGTTCCTTCCCAGCACCTTTAAATTACCAATGTCTCCTGCACACCTGGACTTTGTCCAGAACAAATTATTTCATTGCTGTAAGGCTGAGCAGGTGTTTTACAGTGGGAAACACATACATATTGTACTGTTGTAACAGAAAATAAGGTTGGCTAGAAAGCTCTATTGATTTTATGTTAAAGTCAGCAGGAAGGGAGGAGGATGGCAGCAAACTGCGGCCAAGGCCCCAGGGCCTAATAAACAACCAAGGTGATGGGATTCCTATAGCCCTGCACAGCAGCAGAGCAATACAGAGGGATGAGTGAAGATGTCACGGCTGGCCCCAACCAAGAGCTGGCTGATAACCCCGGAGGCTGCCGCTCCTTGTTTAACCAGGAGCTCGCAGATCATGTGGCTGCAGCAGGGCAGATTTTTCTGTCACTTCTTTGCCTATGAGGCGCCTCCTCTCCAAAGGTCTCCTACTCAAATGGCAGGGAGGATTAATCCCCAAATCTCCTCAGACCTCTCTGGGCGATGCCACCATTGGCAGATTCCAGCCAAAGAGGAGATTTCCTTCCCCAGCCATGTGAACAACTCTAATGTAAAAAAAATAATCATCTCCAAGCACTCTTTTGCTCTCAGCACTGCACTGCAATGACCACTTCTCTCCCAGGCTTTTTCTGTTTTACCTAAAGACCATATGGCTCCACACTTTGCACTGAGGGAAACAAATGCAGAGAGAAGATGCTTCTCCTACACTGATTAGATGAAGTGCTCATCTCACTGAAGTATTTTGCCCTCACTGTGTTGAACACACGTGACTGCTGCACTGATTTATAAACCCTATTCTCCACCAAATAGATTGTAATAACCACTTTAGTCCTGTAGGACGACTATAGGAAATAGTCCTATAAAAATCACAATTTGTCTTTGAGAAAACTAAATTAATTAAATTAAGAAAGACAGGACTTCATGTCTCAAGAAATCCACTCTTAGGTGATATAGCTGTTGCTTTCAAGATTTTAAAAAAAAACCTTTTTAGTTTTAGAAAAAAAAATCTGAAAAATTGGGGTCTGCTTTCAGAGCTCTTAAATAATTATCTTATTTCTGGAGTCTAGTCTGTCGGGTTTGTGACATCACAGTTACCCAGCATGTCTAAACAAGGTTCCATCCCATTCTCCTCCGCTGAGCTCTGGGGCACGGGCTGCCCTGCTCCTGCCGCACTCTAGTGCACATTCTCCAGAGGTAGAACAAAAGCTTTGGTTTATTGGCTACACATTTCCAGTAAAACATTTAAGTTCCATTTGCAGACACCAGCTCTATCCTGATATCAGGAGATATCAAGCTGGCTGTGTAGTGCAACAAGCCACCGCACTTTCAGTGCTGTACAGATCATATTTTTTTATTTTGTGCAATACCCTGTTTAGGATGCTTTTTTTGAGGGGGGAGCCTCTCCTCGCATGATGGTTAGGTTTGTAAAGCACCTGTGATGCTCCTGCAGGTGCATAACTGAGGCTCGGAGCCAGCCTGCTCCACAGCTGGTGCGGGCTGACTCCTGCGAAGTGCCCAGGTGTGGGCACCACAGCTCGAACCTTCCTGAAGTGGCAACCCAAACCAGCGCAGGGATGTGAGCTGTGAAATGCTGGCTCATCTCCAGATTAAAAATCGCTCAGTTTGCTCACAAAATCAGACAAGCAAGACTTAAGCCCAAGGATTCCTAGTGCAGCTCCACCAGGTATATTTCATGCAATTAGCTACATATAAGTATGCTTTGTACTAAAATGCTGATTAGACAGGTTGACCTAGAGGAACACGCACAGAAATAAAAGCCGAGCAACACAGTATCACGGTTAGCTTCTCAGTTCTTCCCTAATGACAGATCCATAGCTATTAGGGCCAGAATGGGTGATTACAATCATTTTGTCTGACCTTTCATTAAGGAATTAGGGAATCCCAGAAGAGGCTGAGATCAGTCACTATTCAGAAAGGATTAGAACAATTTGGGGGGGGGGGGAAGCAAGATCTGGCTTGCAATCTGCAAGGCATATACCTACGCTGCAGGCACTTGCAGGTTCACTTGTGACCTCTAACCTCAAAAAATAAACTAGTGGCTTCAAAGCAGACACTATGGGTTTGTCTACATCACTGTCTAAAGTAATTTGTGTGCTGTACAAGTGAAAAATGGTACTAACCTCAGAGACTCGCCAGTTTGGCTACGCAGTACTAAGCTCAGACCATAACAGCAGAGTATTTCTTACTAAGCCCTGAAGTCAAGACTCAAACTGCATAAGACACTATTTTTCCCCATTGAATTTCTTGATTAAAGCAACCAACACCCACAAACACAACTGCTGCCCTAGAGCCTGGCTGTGCTGTCCTGGACCAAACTTCAGAGAAATGACCAGGTTTCAGCACTTCATGCTGTGTACTCACCGAGATGCAACATCAGGATGGTGTCATTGCCTTCTTCTGGCGTGTTGTAGATCACAGCTGCTGCTGCACCCCTTCTGGCCACCACCTTAATTTTTTCAGCAAAACTGCAATTGCCTCTTTCAATCAGTGCTATCCACGGTGGCTTTGTGATGGTGAACTGAGTATTTGCATCACAGGCTTGAAGATTAGCAGATTTAGGAATGCCCACAGGCCCCTGAGCACTCAGCAGAGGAGAATGTAATCCATAGAGGCCACATTCGCACTGCTCGGACACAGACCTGTTGCTAGTGCTGTTGAAATAGAATAAACTTAGAGAGGCTCTCACAGAAAATGCCTCTGTAGACTTGAATAAAATACCAACAACCACCAGGAGGCAGAAAAATCTGAGTTTACCACCCACTTGCCTCATTGCTTATTCATATGAGCACAAGATGTGGGGGCCTACAGGTATTTTCGGCTGGTGGTTGTTGTTAGCTCACAGCCTGCCGAGGAGTTTGAAATTTCAGCTCCAACAGGAACCTGACACCACCCAGGTATGTCCTTGGTGTGTCAGTGAGCTCCTCTGGCATGGGGGCTGGGGCAGGACGCAGTGACACACCTGCCTATTGTGAAGCAGAGATCACAGAATTATAGAATGTCCTGAGCTGGAAGGGACCCACAAGGATCATCGAGCCCAGCTCCTGTCCCTGCACAGGACAACCCCAAATTCACACCATGGCTCTGAGGGTGTTGTCCAAGTCCTTCTTGAATATTGCCAGGCTTGGTGCCGTGACTGCCTCCCTGGGGAGCCTGTTCCAGTGCTCCGCCACCCTCTGGGGGAAGAACCTTCTCCTACTATCCAACCTAACCCTCCCCTGGCACATCTTCCTGCCACCCCCTCGGGTCCTATCGTTGGTCACCAGAGAGAAGAGATCAGCCCTGCCCCTCCTGCTCCCCTTGTGAGGAAGCTGCAGGCCGCCATGAGGTCTGCCCTCAGCCTCCTCTTCCCCAGACTGAACAAACCAAGGGACTTCAGCGCTCATCATACAGGTTCCCCTCTAAACCCTTCACCAACTTCATGGCCCTCCTCTGGACACTCTCCAGCAGCTTTATATCCTTGATGTCCTGCGGCACCCAAAACTGCCCCCAGCGCTCGAGGTGAGGCCGCCCCAGCGCAGAGCAGAGCGGGACAATCCCCTCCCTCGACCGGCTGCGATGCAGTGCTCGATGCTCCCCAGGGCACGGCTGGCCCTCTTGGCTGCTGGGGCACGCTGTCGGCTCAGGTTCAACTTGCCGTTGACCAGAACCCCCAGGTCCCTCTCTGCGGAGCTGCTCTCCAGCCTCTCGTTCCCCAGGCTGTCTGTACGTCCAGGGTCGCAGTGCCCCAGGTGCAAAATCCGGCACTTGTCCTTGTTAAACTTCCTACGGTTGGTGATTGCCCAGCGATCTGATTTGTCTAGATCTCTCTGCAGGGCCACTCTGCCCTCAAGAGTGTCAACAGCTCCTCCCAATTTTGTGTCATCAGCAAACTTAATTAGTAATCCTTCAGGTCCTGCATCCAAGTCATTTACAAAGAGATTAAAGAGTACCGGCCCCAGGATGGATCCCTGTGGAACCCCACTAGTGACTGGCTGCCAGCCCGATGTGGCCCCATTTACTATAACCCTTTGAGCCTGACCCGTCATCCAGTTGCTCACCCGACAGAATCCTGCAAGCAACTTTTGGCCCTAACTTTCTGCTCCTTTTTCACAAAGCATCATTCTCCCCATCCTTCTCTCCTATTACTGCACAAATTCTAGCTTTGATGATGCTCCCTAAGAGATTGCTCAAGCCCCCTGCTCCTATTTTAACCTGGATATCACTTCAGAGGAGCAGGTCATCTTTCATTCAGTGATGCGAGCTCACGGTTCTCACATCATGATGCAATCTGTGTGTAATGACCTCATTAAAAAGGTCAAAAGTGGAGGGAGGGAAATATTAAAAAAAATTAACCCATCTTACAGACTAAGATAACCAAGTCATTCCCTGCATTTCTCCTTTTGGATTCTTTCAGTCATCTACTTTGTCAGGTCCAGCTTGTTCTGGTGTTTCTAATGAACTGATTTTAATATCGATATATACCAGTGCAAGAGATGGAGAATCACCTAAACTGATCACAGAAGCAAACTGCCTCTTTCAGCCCATTTTCATGCTCTAGCTCACTTTCAAGATTTACATCGAGATGTTTGAATGATTATCACACAATTCTCAATTTCTGGATGTAGGCTCTACAGATTCTTTCTCTGAATTCAGTCAGTATTGTATTATGTAATAATTAATAAAATCAACTCTTGCTTTCTTATATTAGAACAGAAAAATGAAAACCTTACTAATGTCAGAAGTCTGTAGTCCTTAATGAAAATAAAGAACAAATTGTAAAGTCATCAAGACTTTTTCCCCATTTTTCTGCGAAAGCCATGCTGCACAGTGTTGAAAGCCAAGAGAAGCGGCAATTGGTGGCATGTATTTTGACGGAACCTTGACCTAGTTCTCCTGTAAAGATTCTTTAAAAGAGTAAACATGACTGTGGAGAAGATTCTTGGAAAACTGAAACAGCTTTCAGAAGTGAAAAGAAAATGGAAAGAAATGGAAAGAAATAATCCAAGACGTTTACATATATTAATTCATTTATTTGCATTCTCCAGTTTTCGGTAGCAGTAGTTCTATATCACATGAATTCAGAACTGATCTTGCCACTAAGATCTCTGACTTAGCAAGTTTCATATTCTCAAAAGTACCATTAGCTTCATAGAGTTTACCTTCTGCTTTTCTTTGAAATTAATGCTGGAAACATAAGAAACATGCAAATGCAAGATTTTAGAGTACATTTCTTTGGTTAAGGAATGTGCTTTGACAGTATTTTATGCTCAGCAGTGGCAATACACAGTAGCAAGAAAGACGATTCCTATGACATTTTGCAGGAGTTTGGTTTAACATAGCAAAATTAACATGCTTTAACAGACTCGGGATCAAAAATACGTTGGTTTTATACTTGTGTCAATAAACACCAAGTGAAATAAAAGAGCAATTAGTTTCTTTGCAGAGAAGACCTTTGCCCCAGTGCTACAGTGCTGGTTTGGCAGGGAGAAGACAGTGGAGGAACCATATATTAACACTGCAATGCTTCAGAAACTGAAGTTGGCATATATGTTCAGTGTAACTTAGAGGGATGGGGTAAGTTTCTCTACAGAATGACCCCGAGTATTGAAATTCCAAGTCTACTACAGGCATTGAATGTTCTCTAGCTACACACAGAAAGCTTGTGCTTCTAGCGTTGGCACTTCATTCTGTAAGAGTAAATAGCTCTCCTTCCCAGCTTTTCCCATGGAAAACTTCAAACAACACTCCTCCAAAATAAAATTATATAAAGTCTTATATTTCACACCATTCTGATATTTCTTTTAGAGTTAGGACGTCCCAACATGGAGGATGAAATGATTAATGCTACATGTTTAAAGTGTACTAAGCAGTGCAATGTGGCAAACAGCCTTTGCTGCATTTCTGTTGCATGGGATGGATGAAGTGGCTAAAACAACTGAATAGAGTGGCTCTGTGACAGTGTCAGCCACATCAGTCCTTTCATACAAAGATAATTAACTTTAAAAACTGCTTTTAGAAATAAGGGTTTCATTAAAATTAGACTTCGACCTGAAGTACATTTAAATAAAAAAAATACTGGCTGACACAGTCAGCATGGCTCAGTTTGGTACACGAAGTGCTGGTGCTAACTTCTCTCACTCTAGAGCAATGGCCTCTAGTCTTCACATACCCATAAGCAACAAAATTACACAAATAACATATTGCAAGCAACACTGAGCTCTTCTCTGGCTGGTATGTTTTCCTTTTGCCTTCTGCAGCAAGGTTACAATGTACTTCGAAAGGCATGGGTTGACAAACATTGCTCTAGAACTAATACTGTATGATGCATACAAAATAGAAACATAAATTACATAGTCACATTTAATTAAGTTTCCCTCCGTGTGCAATTTAACGTAAACTTTTCTCATTAATACATTTTAAAACTGCAAACCACACTAGAGAGACAGAATAATTTTATCAATTTCTTTAGAATGTTAAGGCTTTTATCTGAAGTTGCCTAAGAACTTGCAATGTAATAAAGACAGTTTCTCCTTCAGTTACCATTAACTGAAGTTAGGGTACAGAATTTAAGTACTTGAAGACAAAGTCCACTGTCCCCTGGGCAGACAAGCAAGCTACTAGTTGAAAGAGAGACTCCCCAATTACCAACAGGCTGCTAAAACATGCCTAGAAGTTTTCCACAAAAGAATAAATCTGTTCTTATAAATTAACTCTGTGGGCTTTGGTCAATAATGGTACAATTTAATTGGCAAGCTTCCATAATTTTACCATTTCTTCTCAAAAAATTGAGTTGAGACCAGCATTTCACAGGGACGAGTTGACAATGTGTTCTAGCTCCTGCTTGAGAATAATTTCCTAAGGATCCAATTGTATACATGATTTGAGGTTG
>WEKW01020370.1:0-11030 GCA_013389905.1 Sula dactylatra
CATTAATTTGTAAACACAAATTCCTGTATTATACGCAGCATCCAAAGCTGATGATAACATTTAGAAAAAACTATAAGTAAAATATCATGCATGACTCATCGCAGCTTTTCCCTAGAATTCAGTTAGAATGTGATAATTTTGTTTGATAAAATACCCTACAATATAGTTGTCTTACAATATATTAAGAAGATTTTTTTTATACATTTTTCTCAAAAAGATCAAATTTTTTTCCTAATTCTAAGATGGCCTAATGCAGCTACTGCCAAATTCAGCATAATAATTTTGGGAGGGATTTGCAAACGCTATACCAATGAAACACACAATGTGGCATTAAAGAAACCTCTGAAACTTAGACCTTTTTGTATTTTATTTGAAAGTAGTTATCTAGAATTCAGTTTTATCAGCTGTATTCTATAAATTGCCATTTGCTCTTCCTTCTTTTATGCTTGGGAATAAGACTGAACACTAATCAACAACCTTGCCAGTACAAACTGTACTTTCTGTCTCCTCAGCCTTTCTGAAATTTACTCCAGTTGAGTGAGATTTTCTGTGTTAGCCATCAGCTGCTCAAGATTCTCATGAATACCCATCAGAACAAAGGAATTACAAAGACAGAGATGAATGTGCCTGAAAACATCAATATCAAAGAACTCAAAATATATCTGAACTGTACACAGTCTTTCAAAAGTAATCAATTCAGATGTATTAAAAGGAAAACCATTGCTCTGTTACCACCAATGATCCCATGCCTCTAGCCATCGCCAATATGAAGGGATGGTGTTTCATAGTGTCAAGGTCATTTCAGACACCGCGAGTCCAGATACCAGCAGATAATATTATAAAATAAAAGAATGATTCCAAAATTATGTCCTCTTGTTTCACAAAAATGTAATATTGAAGACAATGTTTCCAAAATCAAAGACAACACTGACAGACTTAAAATCACACTTTAAAGTGCAGTTTTAAGAAATCACTTTGGAGCTCAGTTCTTCTTGACTGTTTTTAAGGTGATTTTTTAAATTGATTTTGGGTCCAAAAATGAGTTTAGGCAGAAAGTGAATGGGCTTGTTACTGAAACACCTGCATCTATTCCAAAGATGACAAAAAAGGATCTCAAGAGTCTGGAATTCAATCCCTAAGAAATCATCACACATTGGGAAAAAAAACAAGAAACAAAAAATACCCCAACATTTGACCTATCATAATTATACTGCTATAACATTTTGTGCTGAGCTATAGCAATCAGCAAAGCAGAAACTTAAGAGTGAATTGCAAGCCACCAATTTAAGTTTGGAGCTAGCACAAGACTCCTGTGATAGACTAATGGCTAGCTACTTCAGAGCCAAGAAGTCTGACAAACAAATCTTATATTTAGAGAAAGAAAGCCAACATGACAGATTTCTTTGAAGAATTTGTGTAAATATTCTTGCAAACATTTTTAAAGATCTTTGATTCCTTATTGAAAAATATGCATAATTTTACTATAAATAATCTATTGGTAAGACATAGTGCAGTGTGCCCTCAGGTGTTGTCTACTTGGTAAAGTGTGCTTAACAGACCTTTCATTTTTACCACATCTAAGAAACTTTCTATTATCTTTAAGAAGCTTCATTTAATGAATCACATTAAAATATCATACCTCCAAGTTGCTGAGATGCTGTTTTTCAAGGAGTTGTTGCATTTCTTTCAGATTTTTCTGGAAGAGAAGTTGGTTACTATCCATATTTGTTCTACTGCTCTCTTGTATTGTTTTATCCCAGCCAACTGTTGCTGAAATCTGCTTCTGATGGAAAGAACCATTTCTAGATGCTGATGAGGATGAAGTGTCATCTGTGGTTCTTGATGCAAGCAAATAACTTATTACTTTGGCTTATTTATATGAGTCAACTGTACACTTTTAAACATGGTCCTTTCCAAAAGTATACATCATCAATAAATGCCTGGCAAGTGAAGGACAGCTATACTACATGTAACCACAGGTGGTGCTGTTAGTATTGTCTAAAACTGTCCAACACTTTCCATTTTAAACCTTCTCTTCTGTTATTTATAAATAGTCAGACTTTTCTGACTGGGTTGTTGGGTGACTGCCTCAGGCTGAATTATTCTGGAAAATGTCAGCCAACAGTTCGGTCATTTACAGAAATGGAACATGGCCATTTTTTTTTTTTTAAAAAACAAGCAAAATGGCCGTTATTTTTCCATAAGGTTGGCTTATATAGAGGATATCTATACATTGATGCTGTTAGACATTCCCTTACTTCAAATAGCAAGAAGGCTTTGTAGTATCTAGAGAGCCCAACTCTACTGATGATGTGTAATGTCAGTAATGTGGTACATTAAAGAATTTGTATTTGCTACCAGAGAAAAAAAGATCTTTGGAGTAGCTAGTATAGCTGGGCACTGTGGTCAGGGTGAGCCCAAATTAAGATAGAGGAAACCACAGGTTTCTACAGGATGAGAATTAGCAAGAACCATGGGTCTGGTTGACATCCAGGATGTGAAGCAAAATGAAAAGGAAAATGTGCAGTCAGAGACTAGGAAGGCAGGGAGTGTGTAACAAGATATGTTCAAGAATAAAAAGCAGATAGAACTGGAACAAGGCTGGGTGAGACCACTAGGAATAGGAACGAAGCTTTGGTAAACAAGAAGAACTAGGTAGGGATTAAGGATGACAAAACCAAGAAACAAGTAGCTTTAACCAATAAGAAAGGTAAGCCTTAAAAAACAAGCAAAAATAACCCACACACCAAAACCCACCAGCTCATAGGTAGATCAAGCTTTAGTCTTCTGGAAGTATAACTATTACCAGGTTGCCAGCTATGCTTGACTGCTGTCATGGTTCAGCCCCAGTCAGCAACCAAGCACCACACAGCCACTCGCTCACTCCCCCCACCCGAGTGGGATGGGGGAGAGAATCGGAAGGGCCAAAACAAGAAAACTCATGGGTTGAGAAAAGAACAGTTCAACAATTAAAATAAAACAGAAGTAGTAGTAGTAGTAGTAGTAATAATAATAATAATAATAATAATAATTATATAATGAAAAGGAAAACAATGAGAGAGAGAAGTGAAACCCCAGGAGAAAGAAAAAAATCCATACAAGTGCTGGAACCTCTCACCACCTGCTGACCGTCGCCGGCGGTCCCCGAGCTGCAATCGCTGCTTCCCCCAGCCAACCCCCCCCGGTCAATATACTGGGCATGACGTCACATGATATGGAATTTCCCTTTGGCCAATTTGGATCAGCTCTCTTGGATGTGGCCCCTCCCCTCCCAACTTCTTGTGCAGAGCATGGGAAGCTGGAAAAGTCCCTGACCAGTGCAAGCACTAACTACCTAGTAACAACTAAAACATCAGTGTGTTATCACATTATTTTTATACTAAGTCCAAAACGCAGCACTATACTAGCTACAGTGAAGAAAATTTACTATCCCAGCCAAAACCATGACAAGTGCCTAGGTGGAACAGTTTAGCGAAGGACACTGATCCTGTCTTTTGGCATCTACCTGGTTCAAGGGCCCTAAATGCCCTTAATCTGGCATATCCAAAGTGGCACTTACAGAAGTCTCTCACCAGATCCATGCTTTGAGTTCTCACATATGTTCAGTAGAGCCATAACCCTTACAACTGATTAGAAAGCCAAGCTTATGTCTCGCTATTTTAGGATCAAGTATTTGTTGTATTCCACATTGATTACAAATGGTGGCAGAAGGAGAATAGATGTTGGAAAGAGATTATCAGTATAAACTTTCAGTGAAGTTATTTGTAAAATGAGTATACCTTTACCAAAAAGGGAGGATCCAGCATTTATTTTACCAGGTTGATCAAGTCCAGTATTTGAAATGATACTTTGTCTCAGCAATAACTAGTTTTTGAGTAACAAACCAAACATTATTGTCCATCCAATATGCAGATGCTTTCCAACATTCCCAGGATGCATTTCTCATATATAGTTCCTTAGCAGCATCACCACGATCCCCTAAAAAATTGCTCAATAGGTTGAAGGGGTTTAGCTAAATTTGAAATGTCATACTTCCACATATTTCGCTCTTTTTTTTTTTTTTTAATTGGAATCTGGCCTGACAAGATGATCTATCACGCACATTTTACCCATCCTCATTGTCAGTGAACGTGACGGTGAAGATGATAGTTCCTTTCATATATAGGCAATATGCAGTGCAGGAACTTAAAAGATATGACTGTTTCATGCCACACAAAGCTAACTTCCTTAAAAGCTGGCACCCCTGTTGAATACATACACAGACCTCATCCTCCTCTGCCACCTATCCAGCGGAGATGCATTACTAGGAAACAAATATTGTTTCTAATATCTAATATATGTACAGAAACTCAATAACCCCTTTCCTTCATTTCTCTCCGTCTCTGCAGCTTAAGTTTCCACAGTTCCTTCTTCTGAGCCTTCATCTGTTTCATCCTCTTTCTTTATCTAAAATTATACTCCCTGTTAAAATCAATCCCTGTTCTTTTTAGTACGTCTGTGTCAAATGGGGAAATAGTCTAATGAGACCTTTTCTGTATTTATTACAACACTTGCAATTTTAGGACAATGGAAAATGGAAACTTTCATCCCATCAAGATTATTGTTATTTTTCAGAAGATTTTATACAATACTCCAAAAAGTTCGGCTTAATTGCACTGACCTAAGCAGAAATATATATTTGTCAGAGTTTGAAATGGAATTTATTATTTCTGATGAGATGGCTGATAGTAAAAACGGAGAACAACTTCTCATATTTATTTACAGAACTCAGAAAACTGCATTCTGTATCCTTTTGAATGGGAGACATCCTCCCTATCAAAAAACTTTCTGTCCCTATCCACTTTTAAAGACTTTGTTAGTGTGGGCCAGATTGATACACACTTGGCCCCCAAAAAATCTGTTGGTTTTTTTTTGGGGGGCAGGGGAGGTTTCTTGATATCTATTTGGATGTTTAGACCATTTATATTTATAAATATATTTATAAAAGTTTCTACATTCCAACTTTTTTCAGAGAACAGTTTTGTCATAATTAAGTTTCTATCCCAAGACTGAACCTCATCAAACACAACTGTTTTTAAACAAAAACAGGGAAATATATCTTGTACAAAGAGCAGCACACCACTTACACACCTCGTGCACACATCCCAATGTTGGCTAATGAGCTGACCAGAATTTTTGCTTCCGCATTTAAGAACTAAACCTTACTAGAAGCAGAGTAGTTCTGCTGCAAGCACAGAATACAACCTCTCACTCATTAGGTGTTCCAGGATTTTTTGCCTTTCTCCAAGAGGAGGTAGTATGCCTCCATTGCTTAATTTAATTTTTTACAACTTTTTAAACGTAGACATTGAGAATTCTAGAACCTTATAAAATTCACTGATATCCAGTTGGGTCTGCAGCCATATTTATCTTGAATACTTAATACAGTATTAATTTCTTCCTTTAAAAGGGGACTGGCAAAGAATTCTATACATTGTTTCTGAGGGAGGGTGAATTCTAAAGACGACAGAAGATTTTGGTCTGAGTGTTTACAGAAGTGTAAGAAGAAATACAGAAAGTATCTGAGTTAGTTATTAGCTGTCCCAAAATCTCCATTTAAAAGGATTATAAGACATTTTTAAAGCTTTACAGCTCAGAACTGGCGAGTTTTGAAGAACCTTCACTTTTGAGAACCTTCTCAAAATACTTTTCTGTATCAAAGCTTACTTTGCTGCACTGATTTGCAAGAAGTTTATTTGCCCTCTGAGAGAATTTTGCACAAGTTTTGGAACCAAGTCTGAAAACATAGAAATTCACTTTTATGACCCACACAAACTATGGCTACCAGACCAAAACTAACAGGAACAACCCTGCACTAACATCTTCTGCAGCAGACCAGAAGAATCTATGCTGCATAGCACATGTTCAGTTTGAATCTCAGTGCTTAGTAATGGACTGTGTGAGATGCAGACAAAAATTCATAGAGTATTTTCTGTCACAAGGAAGGAAGACAAATTGTTAGCGTTAGAATAAGCAAAGCTTTATTTCATAGTAATTTGTATATCTTGCCCCTATACACAAGCCTGTACTGCAATAATGTAATTCTTTTTCCCTTATTATCATACCCCCAATATTCTCTACATCCTCCTTCACCCACCCCATACGGCTCCTACCCAAGCCTCCTGGTTACCAGCTGGGGAAGGGGCAGCACATTCTGTGGCAGGTTCCAAGATATCTGTGTGCTGTTTTGTCCGTACTAACTGGCTTGTGACCTGCCAATAGGTCAATGTGGACTCAACTTTCAAGACTTTCACGCTGGGGTCACTTGTTTCAATAATTTCTTCCTTGCTCAATAGCCAATTTCAAACTTGTAGAAATAGAATTATCTTTGAGATTCTTAGCTTGCTCTCAAGTTTGGTTACTAGGGGAACACAAACTGTAAAAGAATATGAACATATAAATTTAATTGCCTTAGGAAAATCAGGTGATGAAAATGAAAATCAGGAAGAGAACACACTATCATTATTACAGAATAGCAAATTTTTTAAATTATACAAATATGGAGTGACAGCAATGTTACACTGTAAGAAATTAAGGAAATGGTAAGTGGTTTGAAGATGCCCTGAGAGAAAGCTTTGAGCCCTTGAGGCACAAGGCGCAGTTTGAAGAAAGATGAAAAATAAAGAAACAAATGATAAAGGCAGGGGGAAGAGGCATTGAGCTGCTGTCCTTAATCAAGCCTATTAGTGAAATGAGACAAATGATCAGGAACCCTGAGGCAGGGTTCAGAAACATTTACATTTTTTGGCCATAATTTCAACTTATATTTAGCAGGTAGATTTTTGGTTTGTTTTTATGGCTGCAATCCTCCTTTGTATGTCAACCCAGTGTAATAGCTGCAGGACTTTATGCATGCTGACCAGCAGACAGCATGAGTATTCAGCTCTGAGAGATATGAAATATTTTCTTAATTGCCCAGTTTATCGCCTGCAAACATGTTTTAGTCAGCAGTAGAAATGTAATCAAACTGAATCTTAATGTCACAATGAAGAACACACTGAAGATCAAAAGTAGGGAGACCCCTTTTAAACAGAATTTATATCTATTCTGAACATCTGCACAATTGACAGCATGCAGAAAATAATTATAATAGTAGTAATAACAAAAGCAGCAACAACAAAAAATAAAACTCTGAACTGAAATGTTAAAAGAAATGAGAGATTAGGAAGGGGATAACCAGGAAGGAGTATCAAATACAGCAGATAAACTATGCATGAAGAAACATTCTGTGATAAGTCAAAGTATCTTAGAAAAAGTGCTTGGGTAGAGAGAAAAGTATGCAATTCAAATTGTATATGATATAAAATGAAACTGCAGGCAAAATTGTTATCAGGATGCTCAAGATACCTATAGAGGATGAGAAATTTAAAGGAATGACAGCTGGAAAGAAGATAAGAACATGGGATGAATACACAAACTAAACTAACCTTGAATGTAAAAAAAAATATCTGGCTGAGAATAAGAAATCATCTAGACAGAGTACTTTATACTTCATAGGACAGCAGATGGTTTGATAACCATGGCAATCTGAGTCAGGCTATAATGGAATGGGGACTGGGTTAGCCCCAACTATTCCCAGAATTCTGCTGAAGGGAAAAGGTTTGTGTCACCTCCTCTGCCGTTTTACTAAATGGACACAAACAACTCAAGGATGTTTCATAATGTTTCATTGCCACTAGCGAAATGGCCTACAATTTCTTAAGGAGTAATAATCTGCTGTTTACTGAACACACTAAGCAATTTACTTCCTTTGATCATCAGAGTAAACAAATGCTTACCTGAAGTTGGCTTTGTTTCTGCTGGGCAAGCACAGCCCTGGTGTTAAAACTGATCCTTTAATTTGTTCAAGAGCTTCTTCTAACTGAAAAGCTGCTTTTGTGTGGACTAGAGGGATTAGAGTAAAAAACACAATGGAAAAAATATTTAAAAAATTGGAATACTTTACCATAAATGGTTTGGTTAAGTTTCTTAAGTTTGGAAGCCTAAATCCAAGACTGTTGCAATAAACTGAGTGGTTTAGCATCATTAGACATGCTGGAGCATCCCTAGATCCTTTGAAACAAAACCCCAGTCTATTTCAGTGTTTACAGTAATACATGTATTTAACAGTTTTGCTATTTGTTTTAGACTGCACTGTTGAAAAAGTAGGCAGTTAAAAGATCCAGCACTAACTTTGTTTTTACATCATGATTATTCTGCTCATGCACTAAGCCAAAGTTGTGGGTTGCAGATATTTTATAGAGACCAAATTTTGACATACTAATCAAATCAGAGGAGAAAGAAAGAGTCCAGGCAGGCAAAGGTGTTGCCTCTTTCAAGTAAGCAAAATTAGGGTAGAAAGTGGCAGAAGCAGAATTTCTATAAAGGAAAACCAAGAAAAAAAATTGTGATTCATTATATTGCTACACAGTCTGGGCTGTCAGTAGAGCTATGAAGAAGTCCTAAACCAGTACTGTTCTATTTTGTTATTTTAATCTGACATTTGATCTTGAAGTCAGAGACATTACCTCACAGTTGGCGCAGTTGCAGTTGGGAGAGTAAATCTGTTAAAGAATACCTAAGTAATATACCATATCTTAAGAGTTTCAACACTGGAAAGTTGACTGGAAATCAGACTTGGCAGGTGCTGTTAAAAACTCCTGCCAATCTGCACTGATTCCAAGAAAGCAGGAACTGAGCTGAAGTGATCATTACTTCCCAGCAGCACGAGAACAGCTTAAAAAGCTGACTAATTCAGCAAAAGTTATGTAATACATTAACATATGCTGGGACTGCTTTTACTTAATCATAAACAAAATTGCACATTATTGACTATTTTATATTCAGGGGTTCAAATAGGGGATCACTACACTATCCTAGTAACTTCCAGTGGCCTTGTAACACCTTGCACCCAGCTGTAAAAGCACAGTATTTTAAGAAATAAGAACATTGCAGTGAAAAAAGTGGCGAAAACCCAGGAAGCCACAATATCCCAAGGAGGTGATGTCCTTACTGTGACTGGAATATNTGAATAATGGTTAGATTTTAATTTACAAACCTATTTGCTTGTGCTGAGAAAAAGGCAGATGAGCATGCTGGAACTTATCAGTTGCTTCCTGAAGTTTAATTTTCCTTTGCTGCAGAACTTGTTCTCTAAATCTTTGTTCTTTTTCTTCTTCTTGCTTCTGTCTTTCTTCAAAGGCTCTGTATATAAGAAGCAGAAGTAGATGATCCCTATGTTTTCTAATTACATTTACTGAAATATTAGTAACTTAATTGCTTATCAATTTGCAATTTTAGTACAAAAGCTTGCTTGTCCACAAATAAAATACTATAAACTTCAGCACAGCTGGATTTTTATGGTTTGTCTGAACTTAAATGGGACAGCAGGTGATGAAGAAAAGACACACCATAATCTTTTTATTTTTTAGCCTCAACCAGAGATGTGATTCTTTCTTATACTTGAATTAACATGCAGACTCAATCAGTTCTTGTCACCAATGTGACTTTTCCCACAGTCTTTACATTACCATGTAAATGCATCTCAGTGGGCAGATCAATAGGAAGGTGAATTGCAAATGCTGTGTGTGTGCGCTTTTCACGAGCTGTCAGGGAAATAGTAACAGTTTAAAAGTTGTTATTCAGAGATAATACAAAGAAACTACAGCTTTTACCTATAAATATGTAAGAGTTAGTATCAGCTTCTAGTTGTTGAGAAGTTTCCTGAAAGACAATCAGATTAGTAGAACAAAATAGGATAAAACAGTAATGCAAAACTATGATTGACAGAATCAGTTGTTAATATCAAATATGTTAAACGTGTCCTTCTACTGGCTGGAAAGCAAATCAGGCTTTAATTGAAAACAACCATCATCACACAGCTTTCCTTTGGTAGGCACAAGCTTGATGAAGCTATGTGGAATTTTTATTCCTGCTGACAAAATCATCAACTTTTGCTGAAAAACTTAAATTAGCTCCTTGGGTGGAATATACCCTCTATCAATAAAGTTATTGGCACAGTGCCTATGTAGGCAAAATAATACTTAAATAATAACTCTTCCAGTAAAACTTCTAAAGCCTGCCATGCAAGGATCACTACAACTGGAAGCTTCCCATCTTTGAAGTTATCTGTGTGTTAGAAATATGATTTGACAGGCCAGTAGTACACTAGGTAGGGTCCCACTCCTAGCCAGCATTAGTGGAAAGAAAGGTAGCAATGTTTAACCAGATGTTCTTTGTTTCTCTCATCACAATAAGATACCTTCCCATAACTTCAGTCACTTACAATTGCTTTATAGACCTTCTTGCTTAATGGAGCAAAGCTGCTACTTAACAGAGCTACTCCTTAACTCAAGCTATGTTATTTATTCTTCCTTTTTCTTCTCAGGGAAAAAATTCAAACTAAACTATTCAACTTGACCCTCCCTAGTATCCCTTCAAAGTGCTGACTGATCACCTGTGAAAACAAACAGAAAAATAATTTGAAAGAGGTACTTTTTATTTTAGAAAGTCTAAAGGCTGGAATTGCACAGCAGTAAAAAACAGGAAAACAGCCAGCTGACTCCCAGGTACACACTTCTACAGGATTATCCACTTTAATACACTTGGAAGCCTAAGTGTAGAAGAGAGAGACATAAAGAACTTCCACTATTTTGAAAATTCATATATGCATGGTTGTCAAAACATACTGAAAATAATGACTGAGATTTACTGAAAATCATTGCACTTCATTGTGGAAAATTATTGCACTTATTACACTCAACTTTATGGAAAACTATTGCACATTGCAATAGAAAGTGAAGACTATATATATATTTTTTTTTTAAAGTGGAAATGCACCATAAACAGATCCCATGCAGCTATTCAAACCTTAAATCACAAAGACTACATACTTGCATTCCTGCTGTCATTGTGAGTGCACCTTAAAACTCCTCCCCATATCACAAGGGAAATTGGAAGTTCTGTTACACCTGGTCTTTCTTCAATACTATACCTCCAACATTGCCAATGTT
>WEKW01020370.1:29585-48218 GCA_013389905.1 Sula dactylatra
CTGACAAAAAAAGTCTGTCTTTCTCTCTATACAGCACAGCAAGCTCAGGGAAAAGATCTGTAACTCATCGGCAAGTTCCTTCCAGGGAAAAGAAAGGCCAAGACAGGTAGAAGTGTTCACAGAACAGCCATATTTACAGTATGAAGAAAATGCTGTCTGCCTCACCCCAGGATGAACCATAGCACAAAATGCATCTGTTTCAGAATTTCTTCTGGATGGACGGGGATTCCATTGAGGAAATATTCATACCTCACCCAAATTACTTTTCCTGAGAGATAGTATGACTAATCTATGTGAGAAAAGTGATTTCTCACTTTACTTATAGCTTTTGGNAGGGTACAAGAGAAACGATAGACGAACACAAATATCAAGACATTAAAACATAAACAAGAAATTGTAATGCATTTTAAGGGGCTAATAGCCAAGAGTTCTGGAAGTTAGGCAGACTAGCAAAATAGGAAAAATAAAAAGAGACAGAAAACCATAGTAAGAAACTAAAAAACAGAAAACAAAGCCAGCATGAAACAATTTATTTCAAAGAGGGCCTTTTCAGCAATAAGCTGTCCTGCAACTAAACCAAAATGTCTTTAGAATCATTTGCATAAAGATACCAGATAAATGAAGAAAACTATTTCGATAACTTTCGATAACTTTCGATCCTGTTCTCATGTTTTCACATCTGAAACCTCATGCTTGTTTCAAAAGCGAGTATAGATTTTGATGCTTAACTCGGGCTAATTGAAACCTGAATTCCAGGAGCTCTAAGAATATCCAGTTTCAGTGGTAGCGACAGGTTCTCATCATTTCAAAAAATTAGTCCCAAATGGGCTTTTGTCTGAGCATTCAAACATGAGGCAATTAAAACCCATTTCACTTCTGGAAAATTGTATCATGATCACTTTCTGATACATTTTTCAATGAGTAAATTTAGATCAATGATATTTCTAAGGTGAGTTGTTTGGAATATACCTCTTATACACACTAAAGATGGAAAGGGAAGAAATATTCAGTAGACGCATCCTCCTGCTCATTTAATTTAAATTGTACCTGGCACAGTCATGCCCCTCATATCTTGTGCAATATGAGATATAGAACAAGCCGTAAAGTGGATTAACTATTGTAAGGCTTTAAGAAAGAAAACTGCATAATTTCCAGCATATAAGGGATTCAGAAACTACAAAGCGATGACTGGGTTTTGTGTATCTATCTCATATTTTTACTTAGCTGGTGTATGTTTTGGTGCCATACCTAATTGGCTGATGGCCTTTCATGTAGAACCAAATCTGCTCCTTCTGAGAATTATCAGCACTCCCACTGATTTATATTGGACTGAAGGTTGATGTGGTGACCAAGTGGGCTCCTCTTTGTATTCCTGATACATAGTGAGAGGAGTAGCCAAGCATGCAATCATCTTCTCAAGACAGCAGATGAGGCAATGGGATTATTTTTAATGAGTTTTAGGTATTTGCATCTAAATACTCATTTTGGAATCTTCTGTATTTCTTTTTATTCCAGTTCCACCTCCCTTGGGTGACCAAAATAAGCATGTGATTCTCCAGGGAATAATACTCTTTCATGCACATGACCCTTACTATGATTCATTCAATATTTATGTTGCTAGGTGTGCTCAAAGCATCCAGTGGCATTGAATTAGTTGACTTACTTGAAGATCCAAGATTCGCCAGGTTGTATTAGATGACATTGCAGCTCTCTCCTGTTGCTTTCTTGTCGTTCATAGAGGAGATGTTATTTAGTCACAGAGGTTCTGAATATGATGTTGAAGTGTTCCAGCCAAGGAACGAGTCTTTGGTTTCATGAAAAATATCTGGCTGGTACAGACAATGGGGATGCAACATATAAAGCTCAGACTGCCACAATTCTTTTGAGGGTTAAACTGACTTCTACCTAGATTCTACTTTTAGCAACTGGCTAAGTTGCCAATCTTTGTTTTCTGAAACGTGTTTCATTGTGTACATGCCCTGTAACGGGAACAAAAAATTCCTACTTTACTCCATCACTTGTGCCTCTGGTTACTGTTATGATTTACTGATAGCCAACATTATATTGTGAACTTACTTTTGTTATCACAAGTAGCTTAATGACTCCATAGCTATAAGTATTTTTCAGGTTAATTCTCCTGATATTAGTCACATTGGGAGACACTTACAAATGAGCCTGTTTTTAAACACGAATTAAGCATAGTATTCCCTAGAACTACTTTGAACAGCTTAGGTGGTGCAGCATCTAAATCTGCAACATGCACCTTTCTACATTAGGATGCCCAGACTTTCTAATCCCTGTTAGAACTGGTCCAGCTCTGGCACTGGGGACGTACTTGAAAAATACCCAGAGTGACCTGGATACATTCTACGTAACTTTAGGCACTTAGCTGAAATCCCTAGAGAGCAGCCAAGGCTCCAGGGGTCCTTTCCACAGGCAGTGGAGGTGACTGACATCTGCAGAGGATGATTTAGATCTTGGTTTCCCAGAGCCATGCTATGAATGCACATTTCTCTGTATAAGGGGGATTACAGGGGAGACAAGGGCAATAAGATGCCTAATTTAGGGAACTCAATTACGTGTCTAAAGTTAAATGGGCTGAGGAGAAAATGTGCCACGTAATGTGATATTCCATAGCAGAGCAGAGGGCAGCTGGACCACTGCCATTTGACATGCCGTTGGGCACAAATTTTAGCAAAGACTCATAAAGACGCATAAATTTGAGAGTTGATCTTATGTATTCAGTGGGACTATTCAGTCACAGGCTGTTAAATGCTCACTTTGGGACTTCCTTGGACAGGGGATCTTTCTCATGTAAAGTTTTTTGCTGCTCCAGCATAAATTTTTATATACGGGGTTATTGCTATCACTTTTTCCACTTCCTCACCTTTATTGAGGGCTCTTCATTTCCCAGGCATCACAAACACAGTATTTCTGGGGAAGAAGGTATGACGGTGAGGGAGAACACATAAGAAGTTGTGTCTATTTTGCTTTGCTGAAATAAAGGTATACTCAGTGTCAGTGCCTGTATGTGTATTATTTTGCATGATTAATACATGACATTGCATGTCGCTTCCACTTCATGCTATTATTAATACACAGTAACATTTATCAAAGCTTGTTTATTATATTTGATATGAGCAGACATTTGCACACAACAGTTACTACTGGTTGAGGAAGTATCCAAATCAAGCAGTCCAACAAGAACATGTAAGAAATACTGCAGCTTCATTTTTTATTTTCTTTGAGCTTTTTGTTAAGATATTTGAAAGGTATGTTGCTTAGCAAAACTCTGAAGAGTTCAACTTTATTTAATTAAAATGTTTTCTTCATAACACCAGCTTCAAGAATGCTTAATCATATCTATGTCTATTTTAGGTTTTGTGTGACATGGATTTTCAAGGAGGTGGATGGACTGTGGTTCAGAAAAGAACTGATGGAATCATTCCATTTCAGAGAACATGGTCTGAATATCTGGATGGATTTGGTGACCTTTCTGGTATTAATTTTAAATACTCTAAAGCACTTTGGACCCAATGTTTCTGCTGTCTTTATGACAGCTACATTCCACTAAATTGTGTGGGATTTTTAGTAGTATAAAGAGTAAAGTTCATGTTTCTTAAAAGTCTTGTTTATACTTAAGAGGGTTTTTTCATCAAATCTATTGTGTGATCTTCTCAATAACGGCTATCACCCTACTAGAGTCTTTAGCCATTGCCCATCCTCAGTCTCACAAGAGGTGTTTAAAACGTTGTGATATTTTCTTCCTGAGATACTGTATGAATTGTATTTCCCTTTTTTTCAGATTTAAAAAAAAGCCTTAGTTGGTTTTAATCACATTTGCAAAATATTTCTTTAAAGCAGAGAAAAATCAGTAATATGCCACCATAGGGCATGCAAAGTTAGAAACAGAATGGAAAAATTTCAGTTGCTAATACCAACACAACAGTGATATTACTTTTTTACTGACATCTTTCATTCAGCAAGTCTAAAACGAGTTGCTTCTTTTAGGAGTTTATCTGGTATTGCAAGGGAAGCATTTAACTTTTCAACTATACAAGAAAGTGCAGCTCATATGGGGCAACCTTTCATGGAAAAAAGTGTGATTTACAGAGGCAGCAAAACTTGAGAATAGGGTCTGAGTTTTGTTGCAGTTCGTAGAATGCTAACATTTATCATTTCTCAGTATTGCCCTTAGGAACGCTACTGAATTCTGTTTAATCAAGTGGTTCTTTAGCACATCCAGTTTTTGTGGTCTTCTAAGGTATATTGAGGATGAACACTTGAAAGTTATCACATGGACAATTTTCTAAAAATGTCACAGAGACAAAAGATGCGCACATGGGTTTCCCAATGAAGTAGGAAGATTACTCTGTACCTTCATTAGTTTTTCAAAGACATCAGGCAACTTTTATTACACTTGGTTCAGGAAGGAAAGTACAAAACCTAGAGGAATACATTTTTTATTTTACACTTTCTGTTTCTAGAAGTTTATTGACTATATATTTCTGGTTTAGGGGAATTTTGGCTTGGACTGAGGAAGATTTTTCACATAGTAAATCAAAAAGCCACTAGTTTCAGTCTTTATGTGGATTTGGAATCAGAAAATGACAAGCATGCCTATGCATCATATGATGGATTTTGGATAGAGGATGAAGCCTGTTCTTTTAAGATCCATTTGGGGCATTATTCAGGAAATGCTGGTAAGAACCTCCTTCTTTAAAGTACTTACAGATAGCTGCTCCCTTTCTTAATGTGAAAAAATGAATTCAGAAGAGTAATACTTGATTGAGATAACTTTAAAAATGTTTTTTTTTCTAATCTGTTTTTCTCTAGTTGGTGCATAATGAACACTTATGCAGATAAATGGTTAATGATGTAGTGATTGGTTATGCCAACATCAATTTTACATAGTAAGAAATCATTTTCTTCTATTGCTTCAAGGTCTCTAATGGAATAATTGAATAAATACTCCTTTAATAAAGAAAATAAATAAAGAAAATAAAGGAACATTCATGGATTCCAGTCCACAGAATATATATATAATACAGAGGGGATTTTGTGTGTGCTTGTGTATATCTATCTAATGGTCCAATTCTTTAGATGTCCATTATCTCATCCCACATTTGCTGATGTTATTGGAAGTCTTCTGATGTTGCTTTGGTTAGTTCAGAAGTGCCCAGACAGTGGCATACAAAGGATAGAGGAAGAAACTAAATGGAACAAATTAGGCGTACAGTATATAACAGTTACTGCCTGATACATAGACACAAATTAATATACAGTTCCAGACCTCCCTTAATATCATAGCTATACCAAATGTGCAAAGATTTGTGTTAAGTATTGCACCTGTCTTACTGCTTTTTCCTAATTTTTTTTGCCTCATGTTTACTAATAAGCAAGAATGTTTCTTATTACCAGCGTAATAGTGATTCTCTAAATGTGTTGGTGCTTTAATCTACCAGTATTTGTAAGAAAAATTATTTCTTTAGTAAGACAACTGAACCAGTAATCGCTGACCTTTGTGTTTTAACAACTCCATTTTATCTCATGACTCACTCTGGGGCTTTGGGTACATCACTGGAAAATCTGAAGATAACAACTCTTTTCCTTTCTTTTAGCCTTTCTTCCATGGTCTTTGAGGACAGAAGCCTTTACCTTCATAGCTGTTGTGCATCACTAAAAGCAACAACAATATAAAGATGTTTCATCAATTTTCAACTTCTTCCATACTTCTCAGTATTTTATACTTTTTCTTTCCTACGTCTTTAACATGTTGCCAGCTCATTATTTGGTGCTCCTGAACCGCTTCTGAAGAAATCTATTTTTCTAATAAGTTCAGAGGAAAAAGTTTGCAAGGTATGCAACAAGTAAGAAATGTTTCTCCATAAATAACCCTTTTATCCTTCTGTTTTATCTGTTGTACTTAGGTGATGCATTTAGAGGATATAGAAAAGAAGATAACCAGAATTCAATGCCTTTCAGCACCTTTGATGTTGATAATGATGGATGCAGGCCAGTGTGCACTATTAAAGAACAGCCTGTAAAGAGCTGCAGTAACTTCAGTGATAACACTGGATGGTGGTTCAACCAGTGTGGCCTTGCAAATCTTAATGGTGTTCATCGCTACACAGGTAGATTTCTTGCAACTGGGATTCACTGGGATACATGGACAATGAACAATAAACCAGTCAAAATTAAATCAGTTTCAATGAAAATTCGGAGAACCTATAGTCCGTATTTCCATTAACCTATGCAAATAAAAATATGTCTCTTTTTGCAGTTATGTGGGATAATGTATCTCTGCATCATAAATACCTTTCATTTTCACTTGAAAAGTTCAACCTTAAAATTTTATTAGATATTTCCATAATAGTTATTCATTTTTATTATGAAATGTCAGCATTTGTAGTGTTCCTGCTGGAGTAAGAAGGTCCTAAGAAGAATAGGGTTTTCAGTGAACAGATGAAGCTTAGTGTTTGTCAGCTTTTATTCAACTGTCTCTTACGCAATCTCAAAGCCAGCAGAAAAATTATAAAAAGGATGTAACGCTGACTTTTAAATGTTTTTTTTCTATGCTCTCCATATATCTGAATTGCCAAGAAATTTCAAATTTTCTTTTAAAAAGCCATATACCTGCCATTTCCATAATTATAATTTGGAAAAATACCTTTTCTTCACCTTAGGTTAATTTTCCAGAATCAGTTCTTCTTTCTTCATTCCTTATCAGGCAAGATAACACTGACTTATTTCAACACATATGTAAGGTTCTGCATACTCTCAGGGCCCAATTTTTATACAACTAAGCTAGATACTGACATGCAAGAACTGTGGTCTGGTTTGTATTTTATTTTCACAGTCAATGTGTTTCATAGTCAGATTTTTACTCTACCATTGTCTATTTCACAATTCACTACAAATGAACACTTTTTCTCAAAGAAAATGTATAACATTTCATACAACCTTTGGAGTTTTAATTTTTGGATATATGGGCCTGATCTTATGTTTTCCATTCTTATTGGCACTCACTTTGTGAACAATCATATGGTAATGAACAAAACCAATTTGAGTTGTAAAAGTACTTTTTAAATTAAGTAGTGTGAATTGTTTGAATTTCTGTCAGTAAAAATAGAACAATATCAATAAAAATGCAAGTATCATCAGTACCGCAGTGTTTCTGGAACGTAGCATCTGTTCTGTAGCAACTAGGCATGGTATTTCTCATCTCTGCTTCAGTTTCAGTAGATCAGCTCTGTAGTAACATGTAGAATGAAATCAGTTAAAAATTTGATGGGTTTCTTCTTTGCTGTCTTACACTTTGACCAAACAGTAAGAGAGTGAGCAGAAACCATCATCAGTTCAGAACCACCATGTTTTAGGACTTCTGTCCAAAGATATATGTACCTATTGGAGGAAACGAAGCTTGTGATAGGGTACGTGTACTGTTACAAGGTTAAGGGAGAGAAAAATTTCCTCTTTTCTTCTATGCTTGACTAGTCCTCAACAATTGGAGGTGAAAAGTTGCTAAAAGCAGGAGGTTTCTCTCTGCTGGAGAGCTATCACAGGCCCTGTAGAGGGGCTGTGAGAGGGAGGGTAGCTCGTGCTCTTGGGGGGGAGACTGAATTCTCTGATTTTGTTGTCAGACCATTTAGTCTTTAGAATTAGAGGTGGAGAGGTAGTATGAACACCTTCTTTAGCCCCGCCCCCTCCAGGCTTTTTAGGCAAAATATCCCTTTCTAACAGCAACATGGACCCAGCAGACCTATAAAGGTAGATACTAAAATGAAAGAGCTTCTGCACTAAGATTAGCAAGCATTAGAGCAGTATGTGATTGTTTAAATAGTATTAATTCTGGCTGCAAGCCTCAATGTTGTCACTGTATTAAGGCTATTAAGTCAGAAAAAGTCCCAGGCTCTGGAGAACACCAGTGGCTAAATTTCATGGTAATCTAATGGTTTTGTTGAAAGCCTCAAACTTTGTCAGTGGGACCTCTCAGACAACCAGGTCCAAGCCTGTGAGCAGAAAGGAAGAGTCTAAGTAGGGAATCTGGATGCTAAGCGTAGAGCTAGAGTCTACTGACATCCTGAGGCTCCTTTTGGCTTTATTAGAATCCCTGCTTAAAAATGAAGGTGGAAGATGAAGAGTGTAGATCTGTACTGGCAGATAATACCACATTTAATTACCACGTTTGATTTCTCCTTTGTCAGCATTGGTTAGATCAGCTGGCAGTAACAAATTAGAGAGGAGATGGGCCTGAAAAGATAAGTAAAGCTTGAAGGATTGAAATATTCTTTCAAAAAAACACTGGATCTTAAAGTCAGGTGAAATTGTAAACCTTTACAAAATGTGAATTGAATTCTCAATGTCAATACTGGAGGGACATGGGAATATTTACTGTTCCTTGGAAGATAAAAACATTTTCAAGACTATTTGCAAAGACTGCTTTGAACTCAATACATATGCTTTAATACCATTAAGTACTGTTCTACTAGCAAGGTCACAGGTAGACTCTGTGTTCTGTGTGGCTTAGAGTTCCTTCCCTTTGTAGATAAAATGAATTCATCTTTTCTCAAGCTTGACTTGTCCTAATTGTGCTGTGAGAGCTGGATCTGCAGTGTAACTGAAAACAGGATGAAGTCCAAATTGCAAATACTAGTCAGATTTTCACTCCTTTAAATCATTCAGGTACAATTTTTCATTATAGTGAAAAAGCAGAAGCAGAAGACGGACAATGCTTTATTCCTTTTTCAGATTAGAAACCATATATGAAAAGAGAGATTCTTATGAATTTCTCCTCTTGTATTTCCTATATTATTAGTCATGATCACACTTAGTGGTTCTGTGGCACCAAAACAAGGAATTAGGTAATAATTAATATAATTTAATAATTTTATTTCCCTTCATGGATTCTAGCAGCTGAGAGGATCTGAATAAGGTTTCTATGAAAAGCTTTTGAGCATGGGAATCTCATAGTTTATTATCATTTGAGTGTGCTGAAATGCGAGTATTGGTATAGTCTGTTTTTGTTTTAAAATTTAGTGTATGCTTAGAAAAGCCAGAGTGCTAGAGATTAGTTGGCAGCCTGCCTGGTGCAAATCTGAAATGCAGCAATGACAATAGAACATTTTCCATGTGATAGATGGCTACTGTCTTCAAAGGTTCATTCCATTTCCTCTCTAAGAATAAAACAACTGTGAAAACAAATAATTTTTTAGTTAAACACAGAAAATTTGCAGGCACATTAAACTGATTCCAGGGGCCTGTGTTCCATATTTACAGCTGATGGTTCCCAACCACCATACATAAAATTTTTGTGGCCATATATTTAGGACTGGTAATCAGCCAGTTACTGCCCAGTCAGTCTTGTTTCAACTAAATAAAAAGGAACATGTAGGGCATAGCATATTAAGAGAAAATGATCGAGTGTTCCAAATAAAAAGTAGCTTGGTTAAACTACACTTAATATCTATTCCAGGAATGATACTCCAGACTATGAGAAATTGTCTTTAAAGGACATGTAATCTCTGATGTTATGAAACTGCTTTTCTTTCTTTTGTTTTCTTTTTCCAAGAGTATGTCTTCAATTTGTAAATCTCAGTTTGGTGAACTCAAATGATTTGACCCAGTTTATGATGCTACAGTAATATAAATAAATGACAACATGGTTTCCATAGCCTGAGTACTACTGACGTGGCAGTGAAGGGTTCAGTGTATTAGACATCTGGAAATAACAAAACAGTACAACCAAAGGCATTTGACTTTCCACTTGGAAAATCCTTAATTGGGCAGTAAAAGATCCTCTAAACTACTTAGATTACTTCTTTTCTTTTCTTTTTTTTTTTTTCCGTAAATACTGGCATGTACTTAAAACTTTATAATCAGCCATGTTTCATTAACATGAAAAAACATCTTGGTTTTATTACTGGTCTCTGTTATGGAACATATTTCTGAAAAAATACTCTAACACCACATTGTATTGATGCTTCACTACAAAATACATAGCAAGTTTTTGTACATTGTACAGTACTCCAAGTTGCAAGTAGGAAACTGTTTCATAGCTTGACTCTAAATTTTAGTTGGTTGCATGCAGCAAGTTCCATAAGTCTTCCCAGTTCTTTAAGGATCACTAATGTAATGCACAATTAACATGCAATTATTTAAAATACCATCTCAAGAACTCTTGCTTGAAATCTGTTATGTTGGACGTTCTGCAAATGTTGGCAGCATGATCATTGGCATGAAAATGCTGCAAGCTGAAAAGCATGATACCCAGAAATTCTGAAGCATGCTTCTAGTGGCTTAATGCAGAGTGTGCTACTCCACTGCCAATGCACAATGTGGTAATAAAGTACAAAGCTCTATGAAGAAGTTTCTGAGACTGAAGGAGTATCTGCTTTTCCCTCCTCCCCATCTGATAAGTAAAAGGTAAAATACTAAAACACTAAATGCAGTAATACAGTAAAGTTCCCTTTAGCCTCACCCTGATCTCTGTAGTTTCCCTTGAACAGAACCTTAGGTGGTTTTAATGGAAATATGAGCTCGTTGGGATGCAGAGCTCAGCATGAACTTAACATTGTAGTAAGCAAGGAAGGAAGAATGAAAGGTGAGATGAGATTGGGCCTATAGTTTAACTTGTACATGACTACCTTTTGAAGACAAGAAAGAAGTAATGGCAGATGATTAAAATTCAACATCTCCCCACTGCTGCTTGTTTCGAATGTCCAAGCCCGCTATTCTTTTCATGAAGGTTGTAACTCTAAGCTACAGGTAGTTCATCATGTAAATGCCCACAGCTTCATCTGGAAACTGTTCAGTGACTGGTCTATGTAGAGCTGGTTAGTTTTCTGACTTACTTGGAGGTACACAAACTAAGCCCATAGGTCGTCTAATAAGGATGGGCTCTCATTCTTCCTGACCAAGGTTGCTGGATGATCCAGTAAAACAGAGACAGTCCTGACTTGTCCTGATCTTCATAGCAAATTGCAATCCTGTTTTGTACAAGTCATCTGGAAACATCAGTTCCAACCGGTACTGTCTTTTATCAGCCTTTAACAGAAACCTAAACAGGTACCAGAAGCTCCTTGTGATTCCTGTGGTCAGACAACCTTGCTGGGTCTGTTTAAGGGACCAGACTCCATTCAGGCTTATATAAAGCCAGTATAAAAAGCTTACGTCCTTTAGAAGGTTTGTGTGTGTGCACATAGCATTACATATATTTTGATGCTTTAACATGTATTTTCTGGGAACCTTCACTATAGCCCTTATTTTCTCTCATCTGTTCTAGCTGTTCTAGTTACATTTTGTCATGGTGCATGTAAAGAATGTAGATACAGAGATAATCATTATATGGGGCTATACAACAACGTAAAGTTCATAGAATCATAGATGACCTCCAGAACTCATCTAATCCAGCTCCCTACTAACAGTGCGTCTGGTTAGATTAGGTTGCTCAGAGACTCTCCTGTTCGAGTCTTGAACACCTCCAAATATGAAGATCCCACAACCTCTCTGGGCAACATGTTCCGGTACTTGACCATGAGAGTCATGGTGATTTTTTCCCCCTTATATCTGATTGGAATTTCCCATGCTCGGTGTTGTGTCTGCTACCTATTGTCCTACACTGACTGACTCTGATCTTTTGTGTACATCTGAAGTGGGTTAAGTGATCCCTAACTCTCCTTTCCTCTACTGCGGGTCCTGCTTCACTCCCAGACTGTGCTAGTTGGCTTGGGGGCCTAGGGGAGCCCAAGGCCAAGCCTTTACCAGTGAAAACTGAGGCAAAAAGAGCATTGAGTACCTTGTCTTTTGTCCCTGGTCATGAGGTCCCCTCCGCCCTCGAGCAATGGGCCACATGCTCTTTACCTTTTCTTTTGCCACCAATGTAATCATAAAAACCCTTTCTTGTTGCCCTTCACCTCCCTTGCTAGTTTCACCTCTGGCTGAGGTGAAACTCTGCTCCAATGTGCAGGCAAAATCTTTGTGTTCCTCTCAAATAGTCTGTTGCTGCTCCCACCTTCTGGGTCCTTCTTTGTGTCTGAGCTCAGTCAGGAGCTCCACGTTCGTCCATGCTGGCCTTCTGCCATGCTTGTTCGACTTCCTGTTCTTTGGAATGGATAAGCATATGTATGCATTTTGGGGTGTTTATCTAGATTCTAAAGCTCGCCAATGCTCATCTTTCTTATTGTGTGGGTTTTTTTATAGCAATTATTACAACACAGCAGGGACCAGGGCCTGAGGGCGTTACTACATTTCATCTACAAGAACTCTACTTTTCTAAGAATTGATTACTCCCCTTTCTGGAGAAAAATCTGGCTCTGCATAGCATATACTAAGTCTTTAATTAATAAGCCCCCCAGGTTCATTACAGTGTAATTATCTGTTACAAAAGTGGTGACATCATCCTGGTTACAGAACTACAGATCAACAGCAAACAATAATATAATTTTTCTTTGTAAAGTCAAGTTTCTGCAACAAGTCTCTAATGCATAGGGAAATATATGTGAGCTCTTCCTGTCATCATAGTAAACTGAATGACTTTGCCAGGAATGAAACAGGAGGATAGGATTGTTCTCATCAAACATGATATAAAAAAATCCTTAGAACTTCTTCACATAATTTTGTTTTTCCCTACTTCCAAAGTTGGAAGGTGCCTGAAAAGTAATGTGACAATGGCAAAAAATAGAGCGTTTCGCATTCAAAACATACACCCTGTAGAAGTTAGGTTCTTCAAATAAGTACTAAAATTGTGGTGTGGTGATTTTTTTTCTGAACTCCACCTAAACAAGGAACTTAAAGAAGGATCCAGGGTCCACAGCATAGGCCCAGATGCACTTGAAATTCAGCTGCCTAGTCCTGAGCAATGACAATGACACTTTTTTGGAGTACTGTTTCAATTCAGATCAATGGTGAGATCACAGAATTACAGAATCGTTGAGGTTGGAAGGGAATTCTTGAGATCATGTACTCAGGCAGGGTCACCTACAGCAGGTTGTCCAGGACCATTCTGAATATTTCCACAGATGGAGACTCCACAGCCTCTCTGGGCAACCTACTCTGGTGTTCAACCACCATCACAGTAAAAAAAAGTGTTTTCCACTTTCCAGAGATCCACCTTTTCAAGTCCTCCAGAGACAGTTCTAATGTTTTATTCCCTTCATTAACTATACAGTAAAAAAGAAGAAATTTTAGTGCCCTCATTCACTCAGGATCCTAACTCCTCCTTTTTTGTGAGGATATGTTTGGATTTTATGTAAAAAAAAGATAATAGCAGTGGAAATGCTCCTGGTTTACACAACGGCTTACAGTGCCAGGAAACAGGAATTTAGATCAACTTGAAGCTTAGGGTTTATTTCAGGTTACCTGTATGTAGGAGGTTATTTTGGCTATAAGCTCTAGGGCAACCTCTTTTTGGAACTGGCCACTCAACAGTCATGAATATAAGAGTCAAGGGACGAGGTAGAGATTGCTTTCAGTAAGAAACTAGTCTAGTAGATAGGACATGGTTCTGCTGGACTTCCGGCTGAAGACTGCCTAAAACTTGATGTCCTGTTTCATGGGCGGCTGCTCTAACCACTCATCTGTAAGGCAGAAGATAGTTGTCATCATGGTAAGCCATGTCATGACAAAAATGCTTCAATGACTCTTTTAAAAAAATGACAGGAAACAATACTCTCTGAGCTGGCTCTACAACATAGTTGGATTTTGAGAAATACAATTCTAAACTACAAGAGGTGATTTCACTCTCAGTAATAGTCAAAATTAGGTTTTGTAACACCATATCTTAAACTAAAAGCAAAGAGAGTGAACTCAAACTATGTGTTCCCTACAGACAGAAAATATAATTGTCTTCTGATGGTAAGACAAGTCTATTACCAGACTAAGTCTAGTAATGATTCAGTAATTGAACCACTGTTCAAACTTAAGGGGAGATTTATGTGCATAAAAAGTTATAGCATGCAACATTCCTATGATGGTAATTGGAATGTCACACAAGAAAGCTGATAAAGGGATGAGAGGCCTAATTACAGAATTCCCATAGATGAAAGATATTCAACAGTAAGACTGTAAAGATGACACCGGAAGAATAAAAAATAGGCTTGTGTTAGAATATGTGGAAAAAAAAGAGAACATTGCCAATTTGCCAGTCGTCCCCGCTTAGAGATGCTTCTGAAACGTGAAGAGACTCCAGGGCATAAAGGAGAAAGTTCAAATTTATACCGCTTCAGCAGACATTTAGAAAACAACTGTGCAGAGGCTCTGTACTTCTGTAACAGGCCTGACAAAGTGCTTCCAACTCCTGTGATGTAAATGAGATTGATCTGGTGAAGAAGGTGGGAATGAAAGCTATCTGCTAGCATTTTGCTAGCTGAGTCAAGATACAAGTACCGTGAAAAAAACTAAGCTAGGTGCCATGGAATACTTTGACATGATTGAGAAATGAGGCTAATTTTCAGTTGACTCTGCAGTTTGTAATATTTAATGTGCAACACAGTCCCAGACAAGTACATTTTGAAAGATAGTTAATATCTGCTTTGGACTTGCCAGGTGCTGCAAAATAGACCACAGGCATAAACCACAAATGTTTGATGACATCCTCTTTCCTTGGCAGGATTATTTTCATTACTGAAGGCACGCTCCAGCTGCAGATAAAGTGCATGGCACTTGTCTTCAGTTTGAATAGTTTTGAAATTTAAGAGAAGAATCCAATAAAAAATAAAGGTTGAAGTTGTGTTGCAATGAAGAAAATTGAATAGAATACAAACTCTAGTGACTTGGCTTGATCATTTGTGGCTTTATGTTTAAAAGCAACTTTCAGGAGAAATGTACTAAAGATAAAAGAACAAACAATAGCTTTTCAAACACGTCACTACGAAGAAGCCTACCAAAGAGTTAATGGGTCCAAGAAATAATGTGGATAAAAATAGTGTGCCTCCATCTTGAACACTGCATGCAGGTCTGGCCACTCCACCTCTGAAAGGCCATAGTAAAAGAAGTACAAAGGAGTGTGACAAGAATGACTCACATGTTAGATAAACTAAAGGGAAAGAAACTCTCTAGGTTAGAAAAACAAGGGTATAATTAGGAGATCTGTGATTAACCATTAATGTCATGGAGAAGATGAAACCTTGCTTGTTGTCAAGTGGCCCCTAGTGCAATCTATGAGCAGCTGGCTTAATGCAAACAGAGGAAATATATGTGATTAAATTGTAGGACTCATTACCATCATTTATTGTGAAGGCCAAAAAATACAAGTGTGTTCAAGAAGGGACAAGACATAATCATGACTCTTTAGGCACTGTTAAACATAATGCAAACTCCAAATGTAAGATCCAGTTCACAGAATCACAGAATGGTATGGGTTGGAAGGGACCTCTAGAGATATATCTTGTCCAACCCCCCTGCTTGAGCAGGTACACCTAGAGCAGGGTGCACAGGACTGCGTCCAGGTGGGTTGTGAATGTTTCCAGGGAAGGAAAGATCCTAAACGTCAAACTTCTGGAAGGTGGGAAGGTATAAGGGAGAAATCACTCTTTAACGGCTCTCATCTCACACTGATTCCTGGAGCATCTGAAACATCCACTGCAGGCCAAGTCGAAGATGTGATATCAGGCTGGGTATGTCTCAGACCTGTGCCTGGGGTCTGGTGCTCAGTGCATAAGAGAGTGATGGATTTTCTATCTTGCAGCAGGGGAAAGACCTCTTTTTAACACAGAATAATTCAATTTCAAAAGGAGAAAAAGTTAGCAATGCTGCCAAGCGCTTCTTTGGAATAAGTGAAATTCCTGACCTGAAAGTATCAAGAATAAGTAAGATACTGTGGACATAAGAACACATACTGTGAGGGAGAAGACAGAGGAAGAGAAAACTGATGGCTTTTTTGCTCTGAAACCAATGAAGGTAGAGCGGGTGGCAAGGGTAAGTGTGCACACTAAGCAATTTATTATGAAATGCAAAGGGAAGAGATCAAAGTAGTGAAATCACCACATTCTGTGGCTTGACTGAAAGAGGCCTGTGAAGGCTATGGTGGAAGGATCTTGTCTGATGAAAAAAAAATAAAGCCACTGTGTAGAACTGGCATTCAGCACTGAGAGGAGATTGCAGTGGGTAAGGAAATTTTGATGTCTGGGTCCTCCTTGTGGGCAAAAAGAATGAATTCACTAAGAAGTGAGATAAAATAAGCACACATTCATTACATCTGGAGACCACGTAATTAGAATTTTTCCAATATTAAAACAGAGGCCAAAATCCTTACTTTTTTTGGTCAAAACAGTGATCTGACCATGTTAGGCCTATCACTTAGTCTTTTATTGCAGAGAGATGATATAGGAAATAGTAAGATAGTTCTCTTTTGAGCAGCTGCTCCCCCAATATGAATAACAGCAGGCAGCATTTTTTAAACTCAGATTTAGCTAGATTAGTAGGAAATAAAATGACTTGGAAAACATTGCAGATAAGAAGCTGCAGAAAAGAGAAATAAACCAATACTTTCCACATGCAAAGGTCAGAAAGCCAGCCTTAACATAAGTTAACAAAGTTTTCTAAACTTGCATACCTCAGGAGAGGATAATATTGCTTATAGCTCATGACTTTGTATGGATTAAGATTATTTTGTGTGATAAATCAGTAAAATAAGGAATCTGCATCAGTGTGGTGCTCCTCCAGCACTGAACCTGTGCTTATGCAGAGGTTTCCATCTGCAGGTGCCTGAAGTCCTTGTCGCTTACTTTCTGAATTTGTGAACAGTGCTCAGGCTTAACAAATAACCATTTGAGCAGCCAGAATTTTATGCTGGCCTCATCACTGGAATAAAAAAAAAAAAAAAAAAAGTTTAAATTTTGACATGCTGAGACTTTTAACTTGGGAGTGTAGTTACTCAGTGGTCCCCATCTCATCAGTGGAAGGCATGCACATCAAGAGCTTGAGCCAGATCTTAAATGGCCCTGAGGAAAGTCAAATTGTCTCTACTGATTACACAAGGAGCAAAGGAAACCTGCATTTCTTACCTGAGCTCCCCTGGAGGGTGCCCAGAGGCAGGACAAATCAAGTCCTGGGTGCATGGAGACCTTTAGAAAGGGATTCATTTGCCTACAAAGAGGCATCAGAGCCCTTGGAAATCTCCTGGCACATCTGAAGGCTGCCCTGGAGCTGCAGTGGAGGCCAGACAGGACACCCAAGGATACCTCAGATGGTTTGAGATGCCTGAGCCCTTCCCAACAGGAGAGGTCTGGGTGTCTGTAATGACAGAGAAAGGTGAGAAATAACTTTGATAGTGACATCCTGGCAAGGCAGGCCAGTATGAAACAGGTCTCCATGGGATTGAAACTGTGCCTCCCCCTGAGGTCTTATGAGATACAGATTGATGTTACCTGTTTTTTATCTCCACAGTGGTGGTTCATACCAGAAATGCTGCCACAGATGTATTTGGTGTCATGACTAGAGGTGAGCTTCCAGCTGGCAAACTGCATCGAGCCATATGTAACCAGGGAGTTACCAAGATGTTGCATGTATGCCAATTCTACTTTTGACTTAGATCCCTTTTAATGCAGCCACTGCAACTGGGTTTATATTTACTACACCTAAACCTCAAGAACAGGAGCTATTTCACAATTACAACCTTTCTGGTGACATTAGTTTTGTTTTGCACCGCTCCCTCTGGAGCATGCCCTGCAGGAGCCCCATTGCTGACCCAGAAGCCAGCAGAGATAATTCATCACCATGGAAGAGCTACTTTGTGGGATTTCTGTTCTCCGGCCGTACAGAGAACAGAAGTTATTTACAAAAGGAGTACTGGAAACATGCACACCCCTTTCCAGGCTGGGTATTGATCTGCCACGTGTTCTAATCTATAAAGACAGGCTGCACTTCGTTTTGCAGCTCATTGTAAAATGAGTTAAAATTGAGGAACGAAAGGCACCCTTGGCTTTCAGCGGGTGCAGGTTTTGCTGACATGTTCTATATTCATCGACCAGAAGTTAAGCTCTTACTTTACCACTTGCTCTAATAAATACTTCTTATACGGAACAGTGCAAACGACGCTTTACTGTCCAGCACTGTATAAAGATATAACTCATGTAAAGAAGTCAATAGTCCTTTCGTTAAAGAAAGCTATTTTGCTCCATGATTTCAAACGTTAGCTTTCTGTGTGCGAGTGTGTGTGTAGAACTCACACAGGAGCCGACGTACCCGGGTATGTATTTCCAACGCAGTTCTGAGTGAGAGAGACAAGTCTCGTTAGACCAGTATAAAATGGGCTTGCAAGCATTTATTTTCCATGTGCCTTCCTCCATTGCCTCAGCTTTTCCCTATCCTCAGACGATCTGACAGTTCTGGGTTTTATTTTTGCAGAAGACTGTCCTTGGCAGGTGGCTTGCAGAAAAGACCGTGTAACAAAAACAAGCCCTCAGAAGCAAATACCAGGCTCAGCCTTGGGGCCAGCAAAGCTTTGTTATAAAAAACATTCGGAACTTTGAGAGTTTTTCCAGGTACGCCTCTTCCTTCTCTCAGCCACGCAGGACGGCCAAGTGCCTACATTCCGCTCGATTCCCAGCCCCAGCAGCGCGGCGGCAGGGAAGGCCAGCCGGGCTTCGGCCCAGCGCTCTCGGCCCTCAGTCGAACCGGGCGGGAGGCCCTGCT
>WEKW01020370.1:49052-86728 GCA_013389905.1 Sula dactylatra
TATTTATTTTAGTTTAGTTTAGTTTAGTTTAGTTTATTATTTTAAATTCTATTTATTTTATTTTATTTTAAAATTTATTTTTTTTAACCCTGGGCGTATTTGGCACACGGTATCCTCCAGCTTTGATGTCGCTTGTTACCTACCTGCATTGCATCAGCCCAGGATGCCTGGTGGCAGGATATAGCGCAGGCACCGAACGTTAAGCAGTGAAATGGAAGGTACAAGTGTAGTCACACAGGACATTTCCAGGGTGTTCAAATTGTGGTAACCAAAGTCGCGGAGGCACCTTCACAGGGTCCATCTACAGGGTGCGACGACGCAGGCAGCTGTGCTGCCTCCTGCTCCTGGGTGGGTGACTGGTCTTGGGGGCAAATGCTGGCGTGGCTGGAGAAAACCCATGGTCCTCTCTCTGTAGGCACCCTGACAGATGGAACCAAAAAAACCCCCAAACCCCAAGAAAACAGTAAAGTCCATCCCAACCTTTCTCGGAGCCCAAGCACAGCCCCGGTGGTGAGCAGAAGGAGGAATGGGAAGCTGTGCAGTCCTCAATGTCCGTCCGAGTGACGCTCTTCCACTCATGGTGGCGATGGCTATTGCAGGCAGTCCTGAAACGAGTTATTAGATGAACAAAAAGGCACAAGAAAGACTCAAACAGTTCTAGATATTTTCTTACCATTTGGACGTATACAGTCCATTTATACAGGTCAGGCAGTGTAAACTTGGGTATGAATTTTCATCACTTTAGCTCCTCCATTGCTAATTCCCTCCATCAATGCTCTCAGGGTAAGCCAGTACAATCTAGGAAACTGGGTGCAAGTCTGTTCTCAGGCTGGGAGACGGCTGTGTACTGAAACACCCCGGGGTAGGGAAGCATGGACAGAGCAAAATACGTCCATCTGCCAGCGCACGTACCAAATGTAGAAAGTGCAAGAGCAGTGTGGAGACTCCGAGCCCAAGCAAACGGTGAGCAGTGGCAAAGGAATGTCGCTCTTTTGGTTTAGGGTGCTAAACCCTCATTTTTGCTGTATGGACATCGTTTTAGTGTGGAATAAATATGTCACTTGCCTGCATACGGTATGTGTCTGGGTTGACATTGTGGGACCAGAGCTGATGGAAGGTAAAAAGAAAGAAGATAAAAAGCAAGAAGACAAAAATGAAATAACCATTAATTTTCTACAATGAGCAGATAAAAAATATAAGTTATTTTTTCTTCTTTGATTTTTTTGGTTGCAAAAGTAAATACATGAGTTATGAAACTGAGAACTCAGCGCAGACACGCAAGTACAAAGCTAATTATTTAAAAAAATAAGGCTTCATTTTGTATGCCTCCTGCCGATGACAGCAGATTCATGTTTATGTTTGCAGCTATTTTTGCCTCGTAATATTCAGTAAGGTCCTGCATTATTGCAAGTTTGAGTATATTGCAAACCTTTCTAGTGCTCTGATTTAAATCTGATTCAACCACATATATTGACAACCCACTAAAATGCCGAGAAATAAACAGAACAGAATTCAGCAGACCAGAGTACAAAAGCTGAGAAATTCCAAGTAATATAAAAGAATATTTTTGTTACAAAGCATGTTAGTTATTACAATTTTAATAACTTTTTTCTTATTAGAAAATTGCAGTCAGAAGAAAAAGCACACTATTTTCTAGTGAAACTTTTGAAGGAATCCATCTAATTGTTCAGATTTTGCTTTACATCCTTTTGCTAATATCTTTTTAGATGCTTAAACAATTTGTCCTCACTTTCTTTCTGTCATTTTTAATTAATAATTAAAAGGCAGAAGCAGAAATAACTCCTTCGTTCTAATGAAAATGAATGATTGATTAGTGCTTATCATTCTAAGCCACCTTTTATTTAGAGGATTTAAAAGAAAATTGCAGGTGTGACCTATTGTACAGATCACTGCTTTGCCATGGTGTATATCAAAACAACACTTTAATTCCCTGTAAGGTACAGATACCATCAAGGTGAAATAAAACAATCTGCTCAGTAGCCTCATCCTGATTTGGTAATTCAGGGTAGGCAGCACCTGATTTGCACCTGGCAGCGCACCAGAGTGTTTTACAACAGCTCGGCTCTGGCAATGAGGATTAGCAAATACTACGGGGTTTCAAAAGTGTTCAGCAGGGATCTGTGTTATAAGAGAGAGCACCTCCTGGGTTGCCTTTATGCTCCCCCTGCTTTAGAAACGATGGTGTGCGTAAACCCCTCTGCAATGGCATAAACTCTGTGCACAAAAAGTAACATTTCTAGGAGGTGCTGGAAATTGGAAAGCTGGCACCACCGTTAGGGAGTAGTCCTTGGGCTAAGTGGAAGCCGTCAGTCCTGTGATGGCTCTGGCATATAAGGCACAAAACACCGGTGTTTTCAGTAGGTGGGCACAATGCCCTCTCTTGCTGGACAACGACGCTAGTGCTCAAATTAATCTAAAAATAACAGTCTTATTTTTAATGACAGCAAAAGGTTGGGAGCTTGGCATATCAGTCAGGAAAAATGTATCAGAATTGCTGTATGGAAGAAAATGTAGACTCCGAGTCTTCAGCCAAAATGTTCAGAGTTTCCATTTTTTTGACAAAAAATCACAATTTTATTTTTGGGGAAACATCATCTTCTGTGCTCCTCACACATGATTGAACAGACAGGCATCGCAGGAGCCCGTGGAGCCCACAAAGCTGCTACCCTGCTGTCTCGGTGCTGGCTTGGCGGGCTTGGGCAGCCCAAGCTCCAGAAGGATGCGAGTGGGCGCAGAGGCCATGACTGCGCTGCAGCCTGCGCTCTCTGACCCATCAGGCTGCTGAGCCCTGGCCGGCTGCTGAGCCCTGAACTGCCGTGGGTCTGGGGGTGGCTTTGCTGTCAGGTCTGGCTTTGTGGAAGGAGTTTCCCTCCCAGCTGAGAAATTCCCTATGCTCTGTGCAGACCAGATGCTAACGATGGGCACGTTGGAGTAGGCTGTGCTTAATCTACCTCCAAACACAGGAGATGCTTGAACCCTTTTATTTATAACCTTTTTAGTTTGGAACTCTTATTTTAAAAATCAGTGTGGATTTAATCATCTGCACATCTTTATCATTTTGTTGTCTTCTCAAGAAATTTCTTTTCCTTTGGAGGCTTCTCTCACTTTCACATCCATGCAAAACCTTAGTGAGGTGGTACCCCTGTACCACATGTCAAACTGCCCCTACAGACCATCAAGGTCCCCGCTGTACGGCAGATGAGCTGCATTTTTGGGGGACTTTAAAGCAAAGGGAGATAGTCCATAAACCAGCTGAAAGGAGTAAAAATCAGTAACCAAATCCCAATCTCCTATTTAGTATAATCTCACTGGCTTCAGATGAAATATGACTATGGTCAGGACATCTAGGGAGAATTTTGTAAGTTTAAGGACTGCTTTCAGGTTGTCCATTGGACTAGGCTGGGTAAGTTTGGGAGGTAAAAGCAATCTGTTCTTAACCATAACAGGATTTGAAAATGCTACCAAAAGCACAAAACTGAGAGGAACCAGAGAAATACTAATTGCATTAAGATTATATCTATGTAAATCCCCAGTAAGCCTGTTTTTTCCCAGTGCTAGATATTTTTTTAATGAGAGATTTTCTCAGAACTGTTCCCAGTTAGCCTGTCTTAACTCCTCTTAGCGTCTTTCCCATTACCCTGTGATTAAGGAGAGGATTTACGGCCATTTTGTGCTGGCGTGTGGGGGGGATTCCATCAGTTTGCATTCCCATGCAAGATTTACTCTGATTGTCAAAGAAAGAGGCAGCACAATGAGGCAAACAGGTTTTATAAAACCATCTCTGTTGAATTATTTTGTTTCTCAGCGGTGTCCGCCCCTGACACACACCTGGAGTGGGACGTGGGACAGAGGCGCTGCGAAGTGGTGTCCATCTCTGACCTCAAAAGTGATTGTCCTCTGCTGCGGTGGGCTGAGGAGCACCTGCAGCATGATCAGGCCCAGCAAAAAATAATCATATGTCGGCAAAGTTTTAAGATGTTAGGCTGGAGGAGGTGGGGGAGAACAGTCTCAGAGTATGGATTGATAGGATATTAATACCTAAATTTAGGTTACATTTTCTAAGAGAATAAAAGAAATGGCTTCAGGCTCAGGACTTGTTTTCCATACCTCTGTGAAAACTGGATGTGAGTATGAAATGCATTGGAAGTGACAGATAAATAAATAGTAAAAAAGAGCTAGTTCAAAAAACTTTGTCTTGTATTTAATTTGCTGTAACTGCAGGTGGAAATTTAGTTGCGTTGCCTCACTTTAATGTCTGTGACAAATGTGATTTAGCCATATAAAATAGTCAAAGCCTGCAGCCAGCTGCATTGAGAACGTAAGTCCTTGATTTACACGTGTAAAAACTCCTTGGAGAGATCTATAAATATAAGTTTTTTATGTTATTGTCTTGAAACAAAATACTTATACTTTATAGATTTTAATCTATCCTGCTAACTGTTAGTTTCTCTGATTGAGCTAAGGTTTTCTCTTGGTCTTTAGTGTGGCAAAAATATAGGGGGTATAAATTTGTGTGTGACAATTGTTAAGTCTTTTTGCCATATTTCAGTGACAGCCCCAATCTCCTAAAATGAAATGGAAACCTGAATGAAATTAAGAGGTTAAACACAACCAGTAAAGCAGAGCCAGTCTTCTGGTGTCCTCTGGGCTCTGACAGATGAAGGTGGGTACCTGGGGAGATGCTTATTCCTTGCATTGGGTACATCTATATTGGGAATTTGGGGACACCTGGACTTGTGCACCCTGGTTTTCCCTATCTGAGCCTCAGGAATGGATCTTCCCTCTGCACAGCCGGCTCCCCAATGAGACTTGGAGGGTGGGAGTGCCTGCACCCTCCAGGGGCTCCTTGGCCCTCCTGCAGCTTTGGCATCCCTACCTGAACCAGCTGCAGGTTGAGTTAATTATATATTTACCAGAATCAGTGTCTGGTGTGCTTCTGGAAGCTGAAGTCTCACTTTAGGACCCGGGATTAGGCAATCAGGGCAAAAGATCTTTAGCTGAAATCTTTAATTTAGTATCAGACATATTGGTGAAAGGTATTCCTTTGAGTTGCATTTATAGAGTGTACTTCTGCTTTGTTGTAAAGTGAAATCTCTGTTGAATTGAATTAATTCTGATTAAGCTCCTTCATAGAAGTAACTGTACAATAATTTTAAACATAAAAGGCTGTATGTTTGTGTTGACTTTGAAGAATGCATATGACAAACTTTGATTTGGCAAGTTTGTGGATAACTTTTAAAGTGTTACTTGGAGAAAGCCTCGGGTTAATTTTTTTTCTGGTCTATAATAAAGAACATCTAAAAGGACAGGAAAATTCCACAGTTAATTCAGAGGCAATCAAATATACTTTTATTGACTAGTTGATGCGATTCATTATAAACCTGTGTCTTTTCCTACGTCACTACTTACAGAGTTACTGAAGACAGTCATTGTATGTATAACTACACTAACAGATGTTAATGTCATCAACAGCAGATATAGTCCAATTATTTACAAACTTGCTTTCTCAAATTACATCAGAAAAGGAAGTGCTCAAATTCTGGATTTGACTTTTTTAGAAGTCAGCCAGGAGCAAGGAAAGCTCACAAACATGCATCACCACCTCAAGCCAAATATGTACCATTCCTGATCAGAGTTATGCGAAAAAATTCTGTGGAATTCAGACTCTTCCTTGTAAGGAATTTCTCTAAGACAAGGATACAAAGGAGGAATATCCGAGTCTGCTGTAGGCTTGCTCCACGGTGCCTGGCAAAATTTAGGTACCTGAGTGCAGCATCCACAAAATAAAAATATCAATGAAAGAGGCATGTAAATTAGCTACCGTAGAAATGCTCCCAAACTGAGCAGGGGCCACTTGCCCCCCTGACTCCACTTGCAGGCCTCCTGGGAAGCTACTCCTGAGTGGAAAGTGGAGAATGGGGACACGCTTTCAGGATGATGAAGAAAGCCAGGGGAAGGCCAGGTTTAAGCCATGCCCTCTTTCACAGGGTTTCCTTGGCTGGCTTCCTGCTGTTGGGTTGGAGGCACCTGGCTGTGCTGGAGCTCCCTGTAGGCAGCGCAGTTAGGACTGTGGGACCTTAGAGGGCGATCTGAAGCTTACAGACAAGCGCTGTGGCACCCACTGGTGCTGTGCCTAAGCCAAATGTCATGGTAGACCCAGGCCTTGCCAGCTGGACTTGGTGTAGGATGGACCAGGTGAGTGGGTGGGAGGTCTTGTTTGGCAGCTGCAGGCTGGCACCAGGGCAGAGAGAGGAAGAGACCCATGGAGCAACGCATCAGTGGGGTGGCAGAAGCAAAACACTGCTCACTGCCCAAACCCCTGCTGCAGAGGTTTTTATTTTTTTCTCTTCAAATAATTTCAGGGCTGCATTTGGATTTCTTCAGGAATGCACCAGAGCAGCGTGCACCAGCTGTGCTGGGGGCTGTGGCTGTGCATACGTCTGGGTACTGCATGGTGGCGATGAACACCTCTTCCTCTGCCACCCCAAACCATCACCCACCATCACACACGGGATTTGGGGGCTGGCTGGTGCTTCAGCTGGTGCTTTCAATGGTCCTGCTGGGGTTTGCCTACCATGAGCTACTTGCGGCAGTTCTGGGTTGGGATGGACTCCGAATCACGGTGAACTTGCAGTAAACTGATGGCACAATATGCAATGAAGTGACTAATTTGGGGCATTTCTTTTCTCAAAGGCCGATGAGTACTGTGCAAAACACACATGTCCACCGTCTATAGCATGCTGTGTGCTCTGTCATGGTTTAAGATGTCCTGATAATGTTACTTCTTTGGTGGCAGAAAAGTTGTCTGTAAACTGTTGCTTAAACAACCATGAAATTGTGTAGCCAGTGCAGAGGAGATGTTCTTTCAGTCATGCTGATGTAACACTTCTAATAGTTTCTGCAAACTTGAACCCAAAGACTTTTTCAGAAACTCCTGTCAACTCTGATATAACCAACTCTGTTTTCTGATATTTGCTTTCCTGTGATTTAGAAGCAGAGAAGGAGAAATATGTTATACCCAAACAATTTCTGTATTTATGAGACAGCTCTTCTGCTGGTTTGTGTCTTCATCTTCTAGAAGAAGTGGATGGAGTGGGTGAAGATATTTTGTCATCGGTTTCTTTTGACCTGACAAGTATTTGAGTTGTCTGGGACTGTGTGTCAGTCAGAGTGACACTGTGACAGGCTCTCTCTTAGGGTACTTTCTTGAGTTTATATTTGCTGAGAGCAGAGATGCCATTTGACATGGTCTACTATGGAAGTGCAGCCAGCAAGTACAGATGCAGACATCAGTGACCTGTGTGTTAAAGGAATAGGGCAAGAAAGGACAGCGTATGCCCAGGAAATACACTGGATATTGATCCACGGCCTATTGAAGTCAGCAGAAAAATAAAGTCTCTACAAAATAAATTCCTTTTGTGAAGCTATATTAATAGTCAGATCCGCAAGGATTATACTTCAGGGAAAAGACTGGCATCTCAGAAAAGAAGCAGAAATAGCTGACATGATCTTAGACAAGAGGAAAACTCAAAATCACGGCCTTTCCTGGAAGCACAGTGAAGGACAAAGTTATATCACCTGCTTTGAGCTGTGGGCTGGACCCTCTCCAGACAGATGTTGGCAAACGATAAAGTGGGGTTCATGCTTGTCCTTTCACTGGGTATGAAGAACATCTGTGAATCAATATTAATCACTGAGGAAGTTTTACAGAAATACGTACATTTGGGAATGATTCTCCAGTTATCAGCTAGCAGATTTTGCACCCACTTTTTAGCTAGGATCTGTTTAATTGACATGTTAAAGTACTAGCTTTTCTTTAGCAATTTTAAAAAGGAGCAAAGTGGATGCCTTATAGACTTTTATATTTTTGCTTCTGCCTGTGTAAATCAGGTTTGCAGTCTGCTCATGGAAGAAAATCTGATTAATTCAATGAGATCTGGTTGCTTTAAAGCCATGCAGACTGGTATTTTGCTATTCTTGTTCTTCTGTATTAATCATATCCCTTGTAGAACTTGCTATTTTTTTGCCTGGGATTAACATCAGGCAAACTGTCTTCTAATTCTGTCAGACAACCTGCTTGCCTTTTTTTAGTATTGGTACAACTTTTGCAGACCTTTAGACCCCCATATTTCAAGAGGTATTGAAATTTAATACCAGTAAGTCATGTTTTTTCTCATCAAAACTCTGTGATATGTGGATGCAAATTAATGAATCCCATTGACTTAAAATGCTTCTGTCTGACAAATGCTGTTTTACCTCTCCAGTTAATAATACTAGAACTTACTTTTCCGTCCTCCTGTGATACACCTGTTGGGTTTACCTGGAGCCAGGTGCATTTTCTCCCAGATGCTTTTTTGTTTCTTCACTGGGAAACTGGAAGGACAGGACTTTCTGTGTCTGCATGTCTATGTCTAACATATGTATTTATTCTATACCATAGATGTACAATGTATGTATGTGTAATACCACTATATGTGTTCAGCAGATACAGCAACAGGTTGTTGACAGCCCTGTGAGCCTGGCAGTTCGGCCAGCTTTCAATCCACTTCACTGTTGTCCATTCGTCGAGTCTGTAATTCCTCAGCTTGTCTTGAAGAAGGCAGCGATGGGAAAGATTGTCCAAAGCCTTGCTGAAGTCAAGAAAAACAAAATCCATGGCTCTCCTCTCATCCACTGAGCCAGTCATCTCCTAGAAGGCTACCAGCTTGGTGAAGCATTGTTTGTCCTTCATAAATCCATGCATTTTGGAGAGATGCCCATTCTTCATTTCTCAGAAAGGGTGTGAGAGCTTCCCCCATCATCCTGTCATCTCACCTCTTCTTTATTTGTGTACATAGGCTTGAGGTGGGCCCCCTTCAACCCTGTTTTGCCAGTTATGAGGTCTCTCTTGTCAACCTGCCCCCTTTGCTTGCCAAGCCAGGCCACCATGCCCTCACTTAGTAGAGTTTTGTCATCTCCCTTCCCCATTGCTCTTAGTTTAAAGCTCTCATCTCACAGGATACTCCTACAGCCTTGTAATTATGGATAAGTGAAGCAGAGCAATGCAGATCTCCTTCTCAAAATCCTCTTGGGAAACAGAAAAATAGAAAAAACTTGTGCTTCCTGAATGAAACAGTAGAGAGTCTTGCAGTGCACTGAAGCAGTTAATCTTAGATTAAGAAATGGTTTTTTTTTTTTTGAAAGAAAACCTTCAAAAAACATTTTAACTGGGAGTAGAGTATGTTTTTCTGTAATTTGTAATAGTCAGGATTATTCTGGAATCAGGTCTGCTGTAGAAATATGTGATTATTCTTGTCACTAGATAGGCAAACCTCAGCTGATCCATTTGGACCAGGTATATTTGTAAATTGTTTAAGGCTTTTTTGAAGAGGCTGATCTTTAGAAAATGTCAAGTTCCTTAGATACAAAGAAAACACCAAAAATATTATGTAAATTTTTGAAGGCATGTCTACAAAATATCAATCATTTGAGTTCTTTAGAGCTGTGAGTATGAGTTGATTAAATTCTTGAGGCAGCAGGATGTTTCCTTGTTTCTGAATTTGCACACCTATGCAATCATTTTCTCCAGAAATACTAAAAGAATTTTAAGGTGTTTGCTTGTTAGTTGAACCTCTATGCATTGTTGTTAGAGAAACAAAAAAAAAAAATCACTTTTACAGCTTGGAAAACATAAGTAAATTTACTGGAGCTGGTCAAAACTTTTTCTGACCAACTGTTTTCTATTGAAAAAATGCCGGTTTTAGAAGCTGTTGGAAGCTTGTTTGCTATCTTCATTTTTATTTATTTGCTAGTTTTTCAGCTGGGTTCTTCAGCTGTTCTTCAGAAGCTCAATGTGACCTGAAGTCTGGGACCCCACAGGCAATCTGAAAGTCTCCTTTGGTGTTTGGAGTGGGAACTCACAGTTATTTGAGGGTTGGCAAAAGCACAGCAGTAGCGAGCTGGTCCTGCAACACCTCTTCTGCTCCAAGGAAATCAGCGGTACCCCAGGAGCAATTGGCTGAGAGCTGAGATTGAATAAAGGCCCTGCTCCCCGTGCATGGCCCCACTGCCCTGTGCCAAGCCCCAGCCCCATGAGTCCCTGTCCCTTGGCAGCACAGGGGCTGAGGGTTCAGGGAGCCAGCATTCCTCCAAGCATTCCCAGCCTCTGCTGCAGAAATAGCTTTCCCCAACAGGATATACTGAAAGGCTGACTTTACAGTTGTTTTCCAAATTATTTTGACCCCATGTCCCTCCCACCCCCAGCATTTCCTGTGGAAGAGGATTTGGGGAGGAGAGGCTGAATCGCAGCAGGATAAGATTTGCTACAGCTTGGCATGAAGATATCTGGAGGGGGAAAAGGAAGGAAAACTGATGGCAATTTGTTGATTCAGACAGGATCAGGGAACCCTGCTTTCTCACATATGTTGTATTTATCTTTGAGCAAGCATACTCCCTTAAGATGTTTGCATTGGCATGAAACCAAATGTGTTCAGTAGATAGCTAGCACACCTCTGTCCCAGGAGGAGCCCTCTTTATCTCTCTGTCCCCCCAATGCTCTGCCAAGTGTTGAAATCATCTGATCCACATCAGGAGAATCATCTCCTGCTTGTAGATGGCTTTCTTGCCTTTGCTATCCTGTTTAGTCTTTCTAGTTCATCTCTGATCTCAGCCTGATCCCCAAAGCTAGTCCCTCTCAAGGGAGAGCATGGAAGTGGTGTCTGGAGAAGGAAGTCGCAGGAGAAATGTGTCAGTGAGGTAAGGCAGGCTTTTACTTCCAAGATTATTGACCCGACCCCACTCTCAATATTGAGGTACTCTGTCCTCTCAGAGTGACTAGCTAATTCTGGATGATGTCAACCTTGGGATTAACATCATGACAGAGGAGTCCCTGCTCTGGCCTGATGATGATATCATTTGAACAGAAAGAAGTCAGACCATCATAATGGGCTTATCATAAACCTGGGAGTCCAAGGAGGGCAAGACAGTGAATTATTAAGGAACTAATATGGAGAAACAGAAGATTACCTAATGGAGAGGCGCTAGGAATCTGCTCCATGTGTAGGCAGAAAACAGTTACAAAGTACAGGAGAAGGTGCAGAGGTAGTTGACAACAGGACTGAGCAGAAGGTAGAGATGGGCAGAGGTGGAGGATGATGCAGAACTGGAGACTCGGCTATGGGCAGTACCATCCTTGAAGAATTAAGAAGGTGAGGTCAAGAAGTTTGAATCTGTTGAAAAAATGGAGAGGATGCCAGTGCAGGCATGGAAAAAGGTAGAAGATGTATTTTTCTGTAGATGTGGTTAGATGGATGCAGAATGTTGTTTTGATTTCTAAACTGAAGTTTTGACAGAGCTTCAGAAAAGAGAGAACCAAATTTTCTTTTGTCAACAAAGCTTAGCTAGCAAGAACACATTGCCGTGAAGATGGTTAAGTAATACTGTAGTGTCAGTTATACATACTCTGAGTTAAATGATTGATATCCTGTTGAGATTTTCTTATAGTTTATGATAAAAAAGTTGCCATTTTGAAAATTATTGAGGCTGGGAAAATATTCCTCACGAATTCTCATTTGACTTTGCACCAATGGGAGGGTGTTTTCTGTCACTGTCATTTTCCCCTGAGGGATTGTTCTGTTCTGTCCACCAGATTTATGTCTGCTGTGAATAAAAGCTTTTATATGTTCACTCATTCACTTGAACAAAGCCTGTCATCTAATCCCAGAATCCTCCAGACAGTAGGATCATGTGACCAGAGGATCTTGTTAAAGAATTCCCAACTAATGCTGGTTTGTTGAAATGCCAGTGATAACCTGAAGATACCTGTACCTTATGTCTAGGAGTGATGCTGCTGACTGGTTGCTTTAATAATGTTCAATAATGTTCAGTACATTGTATCTAGAACCTGTAAAAGGATCCACCTGTGCAGGTCCTTAATTCTGCTCACCTGTACCTTATGTGAGTCACTCCTAACCCAAGCGAGTAATGCAACATCAACGGAAGGATTAATGAAACTTAAAAGCACCTGGTCCGTGAAACGAACAAGTTAAAAAATGGGAATTTAATTTTTTATTGCATTTAAAAATTAGTACACCAATATATATAATTCATCTTTCTTTTCAACAGTGGTTTAGAAAAAGATTATCTCAATATCGTATGTGTCATTAAACAGCAAAATTGTGAGATCCATTTCTCACCACTTGACTATTACAATGTTACAGGAAAAAAAAAGAAATGCTTTCAGAAGTCACCTGGAAAGAAGCAGAACTGATGCATACAAACAGAAATGCCACTGCACGTCCAGGAGTTCCAGCAGAGGAAGCTTTTGATATTCTAATAGCAATGTTATAAGACAGGAAAAAAGAAGGTAGTTTTTAATGTTGAAAGTCATTAAGGCAAAGATTTTATGAAGTATTCCTGTATATATATATATGTATAGAAAGATGTGTGTGTGTGTATATATATATATGTATCTATATATATGCACACACACTTCTCTATATAAGTATGCATGACTGTGTATATAGATAAATTTATCGAATGATCAAAGAGTGGGAAAGTTATAGAGCAAAGCACTTGAAAATACATTTGTGCATGACTGAACGTTTCATTACATGATTGCATATTCTTTTTGCACAGATACACTTGCCAGTGTGCAAGATAGACCGTGTTACACTGGCCAGTATTTTGTTTTATATTCATTGTTCAATCTATGGCCTTGTCCTTTATTTACTATATGCTTCTCTGAAAATAAAAACTAACCATTTCCTTGTGGTGTTTCCATGGCAATCGTCATGTGGACTATAAGACTCTCTAACATACTAATTTAGTTTCACAAAAATACTGTTAGATGAAGGACTGTTTTTAACCCTATTGCACATCTTCGGAACTGAGGCACACAGAGATGTCTACTAAATACAAAGTCTTTTCAGGATACTTTGTATTATATATCACAGATTGAAATGCTCAGTGCTTCAGAAAAATAGACCCTTGGGCTGCTTGTCAGATATACAAAAACCAATAAACATGAGATTAGTAACACCTCATGAAAAACTTAGGTTAGTTATGCATAAACAAATTGGCATTCAGAGGCAGATTCAGGAATAAATCAGTCTTTTAGACCAATCACTGAGCTGATCTCTGAGACCAGCTTTACCTTTCCTCACTCAGCATCTGCAGCGCATGAGTCAAGCTCTTAGAAACAGGAGGGGCTCTTGCTGCACATCCCTGGCCCAGCCTTGGTGCCATCTCTCTCCTGTGCATTTAGAGAGGGTGTCCCCTCTCTATATATAGAGCAGCCAGGAGGAAGGGTTGTTGAGGTGGACTCGCATATTTCTCCTTCTCCTGTGTGAGACTTACTGGGAGTCACAGCTTGAAATCCTATCCCTGATATGGGTGCTTTAATTGTCTTCTGAACTGTAGAAAACTAGCTCATACTTTGTTTTCTGAATGGCAGATACTTTTTGCAGGATGGAACAAGTGATTGGAGAGCTCCAGAAAATAGGCTGCTCTCTCCAGCCTGAGAGGGATCAAGCTTACATTTTCCGCTAGGTGCGTGATTAAGTTTGATGATGTACCCAAAGGCAACCATTCATATTTCATTAAAGCTTCTGTTTCAGCTTGAACTTGGTCACCCAAGAGATTGCTCCTGCTTTGAATATCTGCTGTGTATGGCAGTGATAATAATAATGATTGTGATTCTCCAGTTGAGGCCGGTGTAGGTCTGTGTGCACCTGGAAAAGTAGGTGATCACTATTCCCACACACAAAATCCAGAAGTATGGTAAATCAGACAACAGAGACCAGACTAGATAAGTAGGGAGAGGTGAGTGGGGTGACACTCTAGAAGAAATAAACAAAGAAAAATGAGAAAGAATAAGAGACATGGTTGTAAATATCCCGAAGAAATTTATGACACATTATTTATTCGTACTGGATCCTGCTTCATTGAAGATAGTATTTGCAACAAAAATGTTGAACAACAAGAGGATTTCTGTAGAAGATGAGAGGAACACAAAGTCCTGTAAGCCAAGTTTTGCAATGAGGCTGTGGCAGCCATGCGGCTTCCAAGGAAATGCCGGGAATGAGTACAGTCATAAGACAAACTGGGACATAGCAGTCACAGAAGAAAGAAGATTAATTTCAAATTTCACCAGTGTAAGTTGTTCTTTGTAAGAAGAGACAGTATCTTAGCAAAACAGACAGCCATCTACGGAGACAGAGAAGGAACGCAGAATAGGGTTCTTTAACGTAATCTAAACATAAACTATTTATGTAAACTGCTTCAGCCTCATGATAGTTGTGTGTAACACAGATTTGTAATATGCAAATCCGCATGTATTCAGTCTAGGAATGATGCTGCTGACTGGTTGCTTTAATAATGTTCAATAATGTTCAGTACATTGTATCTAGAACCTGTAAAAGGATCCACCTGTGCAGGTCCTTAATTCTGCTCATAGCAGTAAATTGATGCAGGGTTGCAATCATTTATCCCTCCAGCTCTCTGTACAGAGTCAGGCACTTTATCATCAGATCAACCCAAGTTACTGTAATCATTAATAAGCTTCACTAAATGTGGATGAGATCATTCAGGAACACTGCGGGATGCATCCAGAGACAGTGGCTCTCCAGGTGCTTACGGCTCCAAGTTACTTAGGGCCTCACATCATTACTACCTACAACAGGAGCACAGATCTTTCTCAGACCATAGAATCATAGAATCATAGAATGTCCAGAGTTGGAAGAGGCCTGCAAGCATCATCGAGTCCAACTCCCGTCCCTGCACAGGACAACTCCAAATGCACACCATGTCTCTGAGGGTGTTGTCCAAGTGCTTCTTGAATATCGTCAGGTTTGGCACTGTGACTGCCTCCCTGGGAAGCCTGTTCCAGTGCTCCACCACCCTCTGGGTGAAAAATCTTCTCCTAATACCCAACCTAAACCTCCCCTGGCACATCTTCCTGCCATTCCCTCGGGTCCTGTCACTGCTCACCAGAGAGAAGAGATCAGCGCCTGCCCTTCCTCCTCCCCTTGTGAGGAAGCTGCAGACCGCGATGAGTTCTGCCCTCAGTCTCCTCTTCTCTAGGCTGAACAAACCAAGTGAATTTAGCTGCTCCTTGTACGGTTCCTTCTCTAAACCCTTCACCAACTTTGTGGTCCTCCTCTGGACACTCTCTAGTAGCTTTATATCCTTAATGTACTGTGGCACCCAAAACGGCACACAGTACTTGAGGTGAGGCTGCACCAACGCAGAGCAGAGCGGGACAATCCCCTCCCTCGACTGGCTGCAATGCAGTTCTTGATGCACTCCAGGACACGGTTGGCCCTCTTGGCTGCCAGGGCACACTGTTGGCTCATGTTCAACTTGCCATCAAACAGAAAGCCAGATCGCTCTCTGGGGAGCTGCTCTTCAGCCTCTCAGTCCCCAGTCTGTATGTACATCTAGGGTTGCCGTGCCTTAGGTGCAAAAGCTGGCACTTGCTCTTGTTACACTTCATATGGTTAGTGATTGCCCAGCTCTCCTGTCTGTCCAGATATCTCTGCCCTCAAGAGCATCAACAGCTCCTCCCAATTTTGTGTTATCAGCAAACTTAATTAGTATTCCTTCCAGTCCTGCATCCAAGTCATTCATGAAGACATTAAAGAGTACTGGCCATAAGATGGGTCCCTGCGGAACCCTGCTAGTGACTGGCCGCCAGCCCGATGTAACCCCATTTACTATAACCCTTTGAGCCCGACCCATCAGCCAATTGCTCTCCCATTGCATTATGTGTTTATCCAGCTGTATGCTGGACATTTTGTCCAGGAGGATACTGTGAGAGGTGGTATCCAAAGCTTTACTGAAATCCAAAAAGATCACATAGACTGGCTTCCCTTGTTCAACTAGGTGGGTAACCTTCTCATAGAAGGAAATCAGATTTTTTAGTCAGGACTTTCCCCTCATGAACCCATGCTGGCTAGGACCAATGACTGCATTGTCTTTCAGGTGTTTTTCAATCACTCCCAGAATGATCTTCTCCATAATTTTGCCAGGCACAGAAGTGAGACTGTCAGGCCTGTAGTTACCAGGGTCATCCCTGTTGCCCTTCTTGAAGATTGGGACAGCGTTTGCCAGCTTCCAGTCAACCGGGACCTCTCCAAACTCCCAAGAACATTGAAAAATCATTGAGAGAGGTCTCACTATGACATCAGCCAGCTCTTTAAGTACCCTCGGATGAATCCCATCAGGCCCCATTGACTTATAGGGATCCAGCTGGAGCAGCAAGTCCTGCACAAGTTCAGGGTTTATTAGGAGGTTACCACTCCCACAGTCATGGTTCTCTAGTCCAGGGCTCTGGGAGTCCCTGAGCCCATCGGTGTTGAAGACTGAGGTGAAGAAAGCATTAAACGTCTCTGCCTTATCGATGTCCCTGCTTGTGAGGTGACCATTCTCATCAAGTAATGTGCCAATGTTATTTCTGGCCTGCCTTTTGCTATTAACATATTTTAAAAAGCCCTTCTTATTGTCTTTCACTGTTCTGGCCAGCTTCAACTCTAACTGGGCTTTGGCTGTACGAATTTTCTCCATACAGTGCTGAACAGCATTTCTGTAGTCCTCCCATGTTGCCTGACCTTGCTTCCACTGGCCATATACTTTCTTTTTTTGCCTTATTTCTAGAAGAAGATCCCTGCCTAGCCAAGCTGGCCTTTTGCGTCGTCTGCTTGACTTCCTACATTTTGGAATTGCCTGTTCCCGTGCTCTTAGGAAGTGGTACTTAAAAAGCAACGAGCACTGATGGGCTCCAGCACCTTCAAAGCTTTTTCCCAGGGGACCTTACTAGGCAGTTCCCTGAGCAACCTGAAGACTGCTCTCCACCTGTCCAGAGTTGAGGTCTTGCTGGCAGTTTTCCTCCTGTCACCATAGATTTTAAACTTCACTGCTTCATGCTCACTATGGCCAAGGTGGCCACTGATCTCCACTTCACCCACTAGGCCCTCTTTGTTAATAAGCAACAAGTCACTGAGGGCACCCTTCCTGGTCAGTTCCCTTATTACCTGTACCAAGAAGTTGTCATCCAGATAGTTTAAGAACCTTCTGGACCTGCTTGTCTCAGCTGTGTGGTATTCCCAGTTGACATCTGGCAAGTTGAAGTCCCCCATAAGGACAAGGGCAGATGACTCAGAGGCATCCCTTAGTTCCTTAAAGAATAACTCATGAGTGTCATCCTCCTGGCTGGGTGGCCTACAGTAGATTCCCACAACAACATCCACTTTATTCGTCTGTCCCTTAATCCTCACCCAGAGGCTCTCAACTGTGCCACTGCCAGCTGCAAGGTCTGTGCATTCCAGCTCCTCCACTACATACAATGCCACCCCCCAACACTTCACCTGCCTGTCCCTCCTGAAGAGCCTGTAACCATCTATCATAGCACACCAGTCACAGGTCTTATCCCAGCAGGTTTCAGTTATGCCAATGATGTGTGGGCCAAGGCTTCTAGTTCCTCTTGCTTGTTCTTCATGCTGCATGCATTTGTGTAGAAACACTTCAAGTGCGGTTCATTGTGCCCATTGCCTCATGGAGCAGTCTGAAGAGTCTCACTAGCATGCAGCTGCTCGAACTTTATTGTGCCATTCTGTTGCTCATCACTGACTAGCCTGATATTGTCCCTTTCCCCCTCCCAATCTACTTTAAAGCCCTGTCAATCAACACTGCTAGCTCCTGAGCAAAACCCCTTTTTCTCCTTCTGAGAATAGTGCGTCCCATCAGATGTCAGTAGACCTGGTGATGAATAGACCACCCCATGATCGAAAAATCCGAAGTTCCACCAATGACACCATGATGACACCATGACAGCCTCATAGCCATGTGTTGATCAGCTGGGTCTGCCTGTTCCATTCAGTATTATTCCCTGCTACTGAAAGGATCAAAGAAAATACTACCTGAGCACCTGATCCTTCAGCCATCTCTCCCAATGCTCTGAAATCCCTTTTGATAGCCTTTGGACTTCTCTTTGCTGCCTATTCTCTGCTGACATGAAGAACCAATAGTGGGTAATAGTCTGAGGACCTTACCAGACTAGGGACTTTTCCAGTCAGATCTCTTACTCTGGCCCCAGGGAAGCAGCAGACTTCCCTGTGGGTTGGGTCCAGTCAGCATATCGGACCCTCTGTTCCCCTCAGAAGGGAGTCATCTGTAACAACTATCCTTCTTTTTTTCTTAACATGAGTGGTTGTGATGTGGGCTGCCTAGATGACCGCTCCATCCCAGAAGGACCTTTGTCCACATCATCTGTTGTCTGCCCATCCAATTCCAGGGCCTCATACCTGTTGTGTATGGGCACCTGGGAAGGCTGAGAGTGAGGCAGTCTGAGAGAGGATTCACCAAGAAGTAACCTGCTTCCATTCTCCCCTGTCTCCTGGGACTCCTCCTTCTGCCTGGCAGTGAGGGGGTGGGAGTCCTTTGTCTCTTGTGCCATGGTTGGCTGGTGCATCTGTCTCAGGGATGGTAGAGTACCATTCTGCCAGTCAATCTCCTTCTCTGACTCCCTGATACTTCTCAGCCTGGACACCTCCTCCCAAAGCTCTGTCACCAGGCTGAGCAGCTCCTTTACTTAATGATCCTTGATGATTAACCCTGTGTGGACTTTGCCATTCAAATAGTTTTGGGAACAACTTGCTGTATCGTTTGGTTACTTTTCTGTTGCTGCAGAATGGGACAACATAGATGATATTCAGTGGGGACACACAGTATTTAGCTTTTGGTTGCATTCTGTATGAGTGATTTCACTCAGCCTGGTAACTTATTTAAAGGAATACCAGTGACAAACATACATTTAAACTTGAATTTGGTGTTTGGTCAGCTGAACTGGGCCAACTGAAAATGAAATATGAATTCCTTGTGTCATAATCTAAGCCAGTTCTTGCAGGGACAGAGTATGAACTCCCCAGTAAATACCCCAGTAGCACATTTAGACCAGTAAGATGTTCTGTGAGCGAGCATTAAGTAAACTTTCCATGAAAATAAATGTGAGATGTCCAGCTTTTGCACTGCCTAATATTGCACTGTGAACTAGGTGGAGGAAACATCTGAGGGTGGCCTATAATAAATAGACCTCCTACTGCAATGGTTGGCTAATGTGCACTAGGGAAATACACGAGGCCTGATTCTGAATTTTGTTGGTTTTACAGCGATTTAAGTCCATAGTTCTTAGTGTTGCTGCCACAGTGAATAAGAAAAGAGAATTAATAATACCTAGGGATCCCATCCTTTGCTTACTTATTGTTACTGTAAAAGGAGGTTAAAAAAGAGGTGGTTTTAAATCTTAAAAAATGGGGAGGAAAGATCAACTCTTGGTGTTCTTAGTGTTACTGGCTAAGCTGCCAAAGGTTTACAAAAGATTTACTGGATCTCTGGAAATTGTGGGATTTGATTACTGGTAATGTCTTGAGATTTTTTTTGTGCTCTGATAAAATTTGATTTTCTCTCCAACACTATCTGTTGTGTCCACCCTACTGTTTACTTGCTTTTAACTTTTACAAGGTCACCTTCATCAGTTTCATGTTCTAAATACTTCTCTTTAACTCTGGTGATCTCACACTTCTATAAATTTTACTTAACCAATCAACAATATTGGACTGACCCCTATCCTATTTCATCATAATTATGAAAAACTGCACTTACAAATTCGGTCAATGCCTTAATGAGACCCCATTTCTTGCTAACTAGTTCCTGAATATAGTGAATTAGTACTACAGAGCATTATTCTTTGCTTTCACTTCCTGACAAGAACAGCAATAGTGTAATTTTATGAAGACTTATGCCCAGTAAACTGGGCAATTTCTAACTCTGCATAATAATACCTACTCTGTTTTACAGTGAATTACTTTATGATTTATACAAGTATCATGCTTTCTCTTATTTCCATCTGGAAGAGTAGTAACACATTAAGGCTGGAAGCAACACAAAAATAGTGGTTCTTAACAGATGTCTTTGATTCCTCTCCAGTGAAGGTTGGACAGTAATTCAGTTCTTAAGAAAAAATTGTTCAGAAGGACATCTTTAATGTATTTATATCCACATCTTGTTATTCTTTAAGACTACACTACCAGTGAGTTTAAACTGAGTAAACTCTTATGTAACATTGCTTTGACTCTTGAAGACAGAAATCTTTGCAATATATATATGTGTGTGTGTGTGTCTATATATGCAAACACACAGAGGCTACACTATACAGATAAAATATAACATGTTGATAGCAGTATTTCCATTGCAAATAGGAAAATACTGATGTTACAGCAACAAACATATTAGCACTTGGTATCTAATATTTTTTAAACACTGCTTTTTTTGTTTCTTGGAGAAGTGTGGGAGATTTTAATGCAGAAGAACAAAACAGTGAATCAAACTGCTAAGTCAATGTTCATATTGGGAACACTATTTGTGTTTTATAGGTATTTATACGGCCCTTCTCACTAGGGTAACATCTGAATGCCTTGCAGTTTTTAATATGTTCTTTCTTACCTGTAAAACAGAGGTATGCTGTTGTCTACAATTTACTGACTGGGAAGTTGAACCACAAAAAAAAGCAAACACAAGGATTGAGAAGGCTTAAATTTCTCTTAGATCTCTGATCTTAATATCATCTACTGGGTATCTGTGAAGGTCATCAAGCCAGCTAGAGTCAAACAGCTAGAAAATGAGTCATGGGGAATTGAAAATGTTTGACTATGGCCCTTACTTACTGTCTCATAAGAAACTTTTGATAACAATAAGGACTCAGGAATATTCTTTTCCAGATTCAGTCATGCCTTTATCACTGGATCATCAGACCTAATTTTGCCCCAAAGAACGGGAGACTTACACAATTTCATTGGATCCAGGTTCCTTATTCATCTTACTTGCAGATTTTGGTTTATACACTTAGATTTAAACAAAAAGGTCCTTCCATGAATGTTGGAACTGATGCAAAATTGTGCTTGGAGGCTGAGCTCCTGTGTGAGTCCTCAGATTTGTAAGAGGGACTGAGCCTGTAGCCATTCCCTCAACAGAGGGAAATGGGAATTACAGTAAGCTCTAGTAAGTCCTAAAATATTCAAATGAGTTTTGATTAGAACTTCTTCTTATGGAAGTGAGAGTTTTAATACAATTTATCTCCCTGGCTGCTTAAACTTGTTATACCTGTGAGATTCTTACTGCTGTTGAATTTGACTGAAGTTGACCAATGGGTTTAAAAGTTTTCAAAGGACAGAGAGAGAAGAAAGGGGAAGAATACTGGCAAAATGATAGAGGTCTAGACAGTTAAATATCATGCATGTACAAAGAAGAGCTGTGCACCAGCACTGCAGAACAGGATGCATTGTTTAGAAGAACTATATATATGAGTTAACAGTGTGATACCACTGCATTAAGCCTATGGCATTAGTAGGACTGTCCTATGTAAGACACCACACACTGTCATACCTGTTGGGGCTCTTTCCGTCTGATATACTGTCATCATTTAACATGCTTTTGACACAAAACAGAAAAAGAATCTGGCCCTTGGTGTAAAATAAAGAATGGAGAATGAGAGAACTGAATCACATGAATCTATGGACTTTTGCCAACAATGTGCATGGTGTAAAAGCCAGTTGGGAGACCCACCTAGCCAGGGCAGGCCTCAGGCAGGGCACAAAGGCAACACGTGCCTGGGTGGACAGCTCTACCCAGAGGAGATAAAAAGGGTGAAAAACCAAAAGCTGAGTAAGCCATGTAATAGTGACACCACTTCTGAGGCCAAAGACTAGACAGGAATTTTCCTTAAGAGGATGGTATGTCAAATGTGAAAGAAGGGAGAAGGCCCTGGAAGGAAGGAGGCAGAGGGAAGGGGTGGGTGCAGGAGGATTGTGAGGAATTTTGCTATGGTTTTACTATACACAGCACATTTTTCCTTTTTTCTGGTCACAGCATCTCTCCCTTGTTGGCACACTGGTGTACCTTAACCTCAGCCAAACTTAGGGCAATTATTTAATGTTTGGCTAAAGGACTTATTTCCTATTCCTTTTTGTTCTTCTGGGGGCAACGATCCTCTTCAGGCAAACTGCAGCATCATTGAATGCATGCCTGTCCCATTTTCCCTTCACTCTTGAGCTCTACTGAAACTTCAGCCCAGTGTCTGATACCAGTAAGTGCATTGGGAGGATGGTATGGGTGGCTGGTTTGCCTGGCTGCAGGTATTTTTATAAAAAAATCTCTACTGCTATGATTTCATCATTGTCTGAGCAATAGAGAATGAGGCCAGACTTTGCACTGCTGAATTCACTAGTGAGAAGAAAGTTTTGTAGCCATTTCTCATTTTCCATGTGTGCTGGTGGCACCATTTGCCTCCATAGCACACACCTAGTGATGAAAATCGAGTGATTTTCTGTTGTTATTAGCTTTCAGCAGATGAAGTAAGAGAATCTGATAATGATCTTAGACTGGTGTCATATCACCAAGTTCAAAGAAAAGACATTGATTTAAGATTGGTGTCGTTCACTGGCGAACTGGGAACCTGCTTTCCATTTGTTTGATAAGAGTGTCAGATACGAGAACTCAGTGCTACAGGTAGACACTAGTGCAGAAATGATTATTAATTTTATGCATAAAGGAAAGAAAGATGGAAAATATAAATGATTTTACAATTGGAATAAATAAAAAAAGCAATTCTTGGTATGTACCACCCAGAGATCTTGAGCTCTAGTAGCTAACAGAGAGTGGATGAAGAAAATGAAGGTTAGATTTTGACATTTTTCATCACAACAAAAAATGGATTTACTTTCTTAACATGAGACCTGACTCACTTCATTTTGTATTGTTGGTAAATTGGAACGTTTTTGCCCCAGTGATTCATACTGCATGAGTAGATGGTCCTCATTAGATACACTTCTTTTCTCATCAAAATAAAAACATGAGCTTGTGTCACCCACCACAAGCTATTAAAAGAGTTTCTCAGTATTTAAGGTCACTGGATTTCAAACAGGAAATGGAGTCATGCTGTGGGAAAAATCTCTAGTGTAAATGTTTGAATAATACTGACATAGTGTAAAAATCAACTGCACAGAAAGGAATTAGAAGTACCCTTCGTTTATGTGTGCACTAATGATACAAATCCAGCATCTGTTAAGATAACAATTGAATTATTATTTTGCTTCTTATGCCTATCTATTACTATGATTCTTCTCATTAATTAGCCATTCCCTCAGTAAAAATCATGAGGATGTACTCTATCTCCTGCTATTATTTATTCAGATTCTTCACAAGGTTGCTGTGTGGAACAATATTCTGATGAACTCCTGAGTCATTGAGGGACTTCTAGCCCTGCTGCTGCATACCCTACATTCCTTTGGCAAAATGTCTTGATCTGACATGGCTGGGCCACTGTTCAGAGAGGAAGGAAGGATTCAAGAGGCCAGAGACAGACAAAACAAACAAGAAGCAGCTTGACTCCCAGGCCTGGTGGGATGAGGACTCCCCAGAGAGAGGAGTCCTGGTTTTCATCCTGTCTCTTACTGCTGATTCTCCAAGGAAAATGCCTTGGCAAACTGAGTAAAATGGATGGCCCTTAGGGAGTTTCCATCCCAGTACATGTCTGCATTTGGTCGCTACTAAATTCTTCTTTTCAGTTTCCAGGATTTTTGCATTGCTCTCAGTAGTAATGTGGCCCACTTGTTCCAGTGATCACTTTTACAGAGCTGCTCTGCAAACAGCTATCTCAATGCAGCTAATAGAGCTGCAAGCTATGGCACTGGGGTGGGTAGAGGTGGGAGAAAAACATCTTCAGATGAACTGTGAACAGCGAACCCTCAGAACAAGTGATCCAACAGGTTCAGTTCCCCGTCACTCTTCCCTGGGAATTTGATGCAGAAAGGTTACTTTACCTGTGATGGAGTTGTAGTCAGGTGCCAGCTCAAGCTCAGGAAGTTGCCCTTGCTAATGGGATTTTGTACAGTTGCAGAGAGCCACTTTGCTGCCATCACAGCTTGTTAAGGGGTAAAGGAGGAAGGCTTCAGCATCATCGTCAAGATCAGAGTTCAAGAACTTTATAGATCCTGTTGGGTTTAGCCAAAGGACACCAAGTCCCAGTACCAAGTTGCTGATGGGGGTTATATCATGTTTTGTGGCTGGCACTGGTCCTGAGCAGCCAGTTTCCACAGCAGTTAGCACGGTGGCGCTGGCTGTTCATCTCTGATGAGGCCTGTTGTTGCCCTGTCTCTTTGACATCCTCCTATCACTTTTCATGAGGATAATAAGTAAATTTGTTATTTTCCATTGGTGAGTTAATATCTCTGCTCAGTCCTTGCTGTCAGATTTGTAGTTTCATGTTCCTTCAGCATGCTGGAATAAAGATGGCCCAGTTTATATAGTTAAAAATCCATCAAGCGAGTGCTGAAATTTGTTACCACCTCAGGTTCGGTAATTTCTGGTTTTTTTCTTCTTTTGCCTACTAGATAACCTGACTTTTCCTCCAAGCTCAACTCTGTGACTATATGTTCAGGTAAAGCAGTTATTGTGGGATCACGTGGAGATTGTTTATCTTCTCATCCTCATTCCTCAGAAACCCCATTTTTTCCTTTTTTCTCTTCTTTTATCCTTGCATTCCCTGGCTTCTTTAATCATTGACTTCTGTCACAATCAGCCCTTTTTTGCATTTTATATAGACTTGCCATTTCCACCTACCGTCTTTTTGGTTCTTAAGACTTCCATAAGATTATTTTTCTCCTCCTACCTGAGATACAAATTCAAGCTACAGTTTGCCTTTTTGGCTTGCTGATTAGGTACCTACTATCTTTTCAATCTGACATCAACTGTATACAGACTTTAGAACATACTTTGAGGGAAAGAATTATCAAAGGTATGGAAGTGAGTGGAAAATGGGTTAAAATGCTCCATGGATTTACCAAAGATACATTATACCTCATTAGCCCAGTATCTTTATTTGAAAAGAGTAACTATTGACTACATAAAAGAAGTGATCTAGCACCATGGAAATTATTAATTAAATAGAATAAGGTGGGGATTAAGGCAGTAATTATAAAGTGATTGGTGAATTGATTAAGTGCAAGATGTCAAGATGTAGAGCTAAAAGGGTAGGAATGAGCCTTGAGGGATTTTACTAGTGGAGTGCCTCAGAAATGATTTTTGGGATTGGTTTATTTAATATTTTGATTCATGACTTGGGCACACAGCATTTGGATTGTCAAAATGGAGACTGATTGCTGACCTGAAGGAAGATCAGAAAAGAGGAGGTATGGGGTGGCACTGAGCATTGATATCTCACTTTGAGGATGACCATTACTCTCAGGCCTTCTCCCTTCTCTTCTCTTGTTGGAGGAGTCTGTCTTTCTCTGTTACCACTTTCCAGAACAGTCCTTGCAAGTTCATAACAAAAAACTCTGTACGCTACCGAAGGGATTCATGGTACCATGTGGAGGGTCAACGTGCTAGAAAATCAGGTAAATGTCAGTGCTTCAGACCTCAGCTGCATGAAGAAAAGGAATTCTTTGGTTTGTCAGCCATTATGAAATCTCTTTTAAGACTACAAAATCTCTGAGTAAGATTTACATGAGTTTATTATACTGAATGCAAATCTCAAGAAATCACCTTCTATAGTTAAAGACAGACACTACATGATGAAGCCTAGGATGCTTCAAAGGAACCCAGAGTCTGATACAACTTCAAGTTGTTTCCACTGTTCCCTACAGTTAGCAGAACTCAATAGCTAACATAAAATTATGTCAATATTGCAGCTTTATTCTTTCCACTCTTCCTATTGTTGTATAGAACAAAATATAACAGAGAAAACTACCGGAATCTGAATTTATCCAATTTCCTGAAAACCTTTCACTGTTAGCAATGTAGGACATCATAAGTAACACAGGGGCAAAACTTTTTTCATGTTGCTCTAAGGAAGTTTTCACAGACAAAAAATGTACACCACATAATTCAGAATCTAAAATCTTCTTGTCGTTATTGATAATTTTTCTAAGTTTTGAACCATGTGGTGATGCAAAATTCTTCCTGGAAGCCAGTATCTTGCATGAATACACCCAACAGGGCAGCTCTTCAGATAGGATCCAGATGCAGATATAACTATTTTCTGTTATTTGATGCTCTACACACTTCGCATCACTGGTGGAATTGCTTGCATGAGTAGTGATTCAGTAACTTAAATCACTGTTGATTTACATCAATTTAATTCATTCTGTACATATTCAGCATTACACAGAAGGCCTTAAGTACTATTTCAGATCCATAGGGGCAGTCCAAGAGCGCACACACAGTGTTTAGTGTGCAGCTTCTTACATGTGAAGTGTATGGAAAAGCTTCATCCGTCATCCCTGCCTGCTCCGCCCGATGCATTACGGCAGGATGAAGCACCAGAATGACTCTTGTAACCTGCCTGGCTCACTGAGGCATGAGAGGGTGAGAAGGAAACATGTCACTTCATCTTCAGTCAGTGAGAAATGAATCAGTGCCGTTTCCCTGCAACAGGGATTAATTCCTAGTGGAAAAAGTTTTAGGCTAATGGTCATACAATCCTTGAATTAGCAAACAAATGAGCAAGCACGATAGCAACCAGTGTCATAATTAACCAGGGATTTAAAGAGCTGGGAAGACTATAAAATTGCTTAAATTGTTTCTTTTCAAGGAAATTCTTGTGCTCCAAAGTAAATTGTTTTTATTTGGTAGTATAAAGAGGTATGTATGTTCGAAAAGAGTTTGGATTTGTGCAAAAAAGAATATTGCATCAGCACAAACAGTAGCTCGTTCACATGTTGTCTAATGTGGCCCTTCCTATTTCTAATGTACTTCCTGGAGTGCAGGTTTGATGGAGTCAGCTGCTGCCCCAAATCCCATTTGCTTATTAGTTGGGATAATGTCAGCCAGACCTCTGAGAGCTTGTGCTTTTTAAAGTGAAACATATGTTCCCCAAACATTGCTCTTTCTTCTCCAGCTAATGGGCATAAAGATTTCATTCTGAAGCAATAATGGGCCGTTTCTCTGCAGAGCCACCCACTGCTCCCGTGGAGACCACAGAAAGCAGCATGATTGGACCTGCTGGCTGTCCATGGTTTAACCTCAACAGTGAAGCCCAAGCACAGACCTTTTGTACCTGTAAAGTAGAAACAGGCTAAGAAGGATTTAGCATTAGTTTGCTTTGAACTCAGACATAAACACACTAATATAGCATAACTGGTAACCTATGTATAACCATTTTTGTACACAGTGTCCCAGTACAAATAATATTGTTGCTAGTAGCAGGACACATGCCTTATGCTGTGCCTTATGTCAACTGTGCCTTATGTTAATTTCACAATCCCCGATCTGGGCTTGTTACCAACTTGCTATGAGAGCTTGCTGTGTGAACTGGGACTTGGTACCAGGTGTCTCCTGTTGTGATGTGAAGTTGAAGCATGGGATAACAGTGAAGGCCTTGGAGGTATGGGCACAGGTTGAAAAGAGAGGCCCGAGAACTAGGAACGACTAGTTGATGGTTACCTGGTGGTTAAGAGCTGGCAAGGTTGCTTTTGCTTTAAGACAAGAAGATGCAGTTACACAAGAAAGAAAAAGAGCCAAGTGACACAATAAGGTATCTGCTACAGCCTGGAAAATAACCCCACTTTAGCATCACCCAGCCTGTAGTTCAGGACCAGAGGTAAAGGACTCAGAACCATCCAGAGACTGAAAACTCATATGAAAGGAGATCTCAAATTTGAGGTCAATGGGAGGGGAGAAAGAGGAGACCTCTTTCAGGTCCTCCTTCCCCTGTCAAATAGCTCTCAGGCTTGATTACCTCTGCCTGGGTAACTAAGACAATCAAGGACCATAGCCACTTCACCGACCAGGTGGCTTCAGCTTCATGGTACTGTATAGCAACGTGTATTTTAATCAATGTCAGTCCATTAACAATTTTGTTTTGAAGTTTGATTTTATCAGTCTTTTGAACACTCCCATCACAGCAATCTCTAATTTGTAAATATATTCAGTTGCAACGATAGGCAAACAATGAGACACATTTTGGTGGGTATTGTTATCAGTGTACTTTTTGTTGGAAGTGCTAGAAATTCCTTACCGTGATCTTAAACCCTTTAAGGTTAAACAAGATGAGTATGATGAGCTGCCGCATACTCTTGTGAAGCATCAACCAAACTACTTCTGCCATTTTTGCTCCGCGTCATGCTCATTAAAGCAGGCCTATGTTACAAAAGTGGACTTCAGCTTTTCTTTACTATATTTTGGAAATGAAAAAATGTATCCATTTTACCTATCCATTCCCAACATTTTGCAGAGTAGATGACTTTTATGCTGATCTGCTTGAATTATATTCTCACTTGTCTTGGATCTTACCTTGCTTTTGGTGGGCTGCAATCACAGCTCAGAACTCTTTTCTAATAGTTTAAAACCACAGAAACCTAAATGTTCCTTCCCACATACACACACATAGTATCAGGATTGCATCTCACTTTCCTTGTTTTTTGTCTGCTTTTGCAGAAGGTGCTAATGGTATTTGCCTGTATCTTATGACAATATTCCTACTTGCAAAGTTTTGCAGTCTGTGGTACCACAAATAAAGATGATTTGATCAGCAACAGCAATAGGTCTAATTTTATTAAAATTGAGAATTAGCATAAAGAATATTAATGGTAAGACTAGTTCTCAGCCAGTCTAGACTCATTAATTTCTGTGTTGCAAATCAGCACAGGATGCAGCTAGCTACCTCTTCCTCTTAATTCAGCAGAGAACTTGACCATTTAAGTTAGTAATTGAGGTACATAAGTCCAACATTACTTCTGCAATTTGTCTCACCTAACTCTAAATATCAGTTTCTTGACTCCTACATCTGAACTAGACACCTGAGCTAAGATTTGTCTTGAGCCAGTGAAGAAGAACACCTCAGTTTTCAAGGCTAGTCCCTAGTAGCTAGTAAAAACATGACTCTCTTAGCTCTGATCACATATAGCTGCAGATGCATAGAGGCAGAATTCGCCTGCCCTGACATAGGTCTCTATAAGTAAGAAAGAACCCTGAATGACTTGATCCACTAGAGCTGCTCCTTACAAAAGACACTTTTTGCAGTGGTGGTATCTATCTTCTAGCACTGAGAGCACTCATCCAGTCCTGAACATAAGATCATCCCTCTGCCATGTATGAGGCAATAATCTCAACCAAAATGCTACAGGCTAGGCTATGAGCAAGTATTTTCCATCCTCTCTGCTGAAATTGGCCATGACTCTTGTATTCCTCTGTAGCAAGAGATTATGGTACTCAACTACACATGTGAACGCTGAGCTCAGTCCTCTTTACATGGACCATATCAAACATTTTATCTATATAGAGCATAATTGTAAAGGATCTGGATGCAGGCATCAGAAAACAGATCTTTTGCTTTCTAGCTGCATTACAAACCTAGGTGGGCATTCCCAGTTCCTGCGAATCTGGTAGCCATTAGTGCATAGTCATCCAGCTGCAGCGGGAGGGATGGAAGGTATCAGTCCAGCCTTTTTCTTCACAGCCATAAGAATTCTAATATTCCATTTCAGCAGTCACTATTTGTTCATTTGTAAGAATCAAGCCAAGAATATTTTAGCAATTTATAAGGTGCTTGTGATTAGATCTTAAAATACTGTAGATAGTCTTTGGAGCAGCTGTTTGCTTTCCCTTTAATAATGGGTAGATTCCTATGGCTAGATTTTTATTTTTCAACCTTATATTCTTTTATCTTACTGATATAACTAGTTTATCATACCAGAAAATGGCTATGCTTAATTTTGCAAAAATTAAGGTGGTACGAATGCCCAGACTATGGCAATGCTCAAACTATCAAGTCCTTTTGAAACCAAAAAGTAAAGTCAAAACCAGAATAAATGCCATGTATTTCCAATTGCTGCACATTTCCTAAGGTGCTTCAAGCTTTTGTATTGCTGAGGGCCTTCTGCTGCAACCCTACAGTCTGCTTTCCACTCTCAGCCCTGTACACTTCCACACAAGCTGCTGGAAGGGTGTTTCCCAGAGCCTCTGGGGCAGTGTTTTCCCTTGTTCTTCTTATGTCCTCTCCTTTCTTTTTCTTTGTCTCTTTCCCTCCCCTCCCCCCATCTCTGCCCTCTGCTTTTTATATTTTCCCCAACAAAAAACCTTCACTGCCAGAGTCTATGTATGTCATCAGATACAGATCCCACTATCCATATTCGTGGATATGGACTCGTCTCAACATCCTTTGTGAAACATCATATTTTTCTTTTTTTACTGTAGGGTACCTGTACTACACATGTATGTACTTGCATACACACAAATATGCACACACACTTTATTCCTTGATTAGCTATTTCTTACTGATGCTTCTCATTGCACCTTCTATAAGGCATTTCTCCCAGAATACCTTTTTAGGACTGACTCTATATGCAGGACTGTCCAGCAGCTGGAACCCTGAAATAGCCATTTTATTGCTGATCACCTTGCTCTACTTTTCCAAATTGTAAGTAGAATTTAATTACACACATCTCCCCCAGGATCCTTCCTTGGAGAGTATTGTAAAACCTATGCATTTACAGAACACTGACAGGGAAGAGAACACATCTTGTTAGGAAACATGTAAGGACTGGCAGTATTTTTCATTGTTAACCAAAAAGTATATTCTCAGCCTGAGGAAGAACACTGAAAATCTTAGAGAAAAGATCTGAGCTCACAGTTAGAAACAAAACATTTCAGAAACCTGTACGAAAGGGAAATTTCCTCTATGCCTCTGTCTTTCTGTGATGCCTGTAATATTTTTCCCTTGGTAAGCAATATGAAAAAAACCTCAATGGAATTCCAAATAACCCTTTGGTTTCAATCCATTCAAATTATTTCCATGATGTAATGAGCTGAAAGCTACAACTTTGAGGCAGACAATTCCTACAACATCTGCATTGCAGAAAGGAAGTCAGTAAAGTAGATGGTCAAACAGGATTCAGCCAAATGGCTGGTCATCAGCAATGGAAAACTGATATTGCTCTGCAGTTCAGGCTAAACCATTTATGACTAAGGAATTGCAACAAAACCCTTCCTTGACAGGAGGTGTAATGCATAAAGTCAAGTCCCCAGTCTTTAACAGTCCTCTCAATAGGGAACTTGAAGAACGTAAACTCTCACTAAATTATTGGCCACGAAAAATGCTCAACATGTTTGTTCCTAACAATATTAAGTATTTTAGAGGCATCCCCTATCTTTCAGAGTTACCTATGGAACTGGACAACTGACATGCAGTGACTCAATATTATATTTTCTGAGTAGATAATAGGGAAAGAAGAATGAGTAGATTGTGCTGCAGGATTAAAAGAGAGACTTGTTTCCAGATGATGAAAATGATGCAATTCCTTAAGATATTTCCAGTTAAATAGTTGTCTTACTTTTGGCCTGTACCTCTCAAGCATACCTTCATACAGAGTCTTGCCCTTGAAAGCTGTTAAAGTTGACAGGAATCAGGACTTTCCTAGTTTCGCTAGTGCTGTGCTTTAATCATACCACCTTTTCATACTTCAATTTTCCTAGTTATAACTTTTTTCCTAAAAGTCTGTGATGCTTTATGTGTTAATCTGAGTGCTTTGAGATCTTCAGCTGAAAAATATGTAGGTTGTTGTTTTATTACTGTTATTAACTCACCTAAGTTGGAAATTACTTTCTCCATATTTTACAACTCTTTCAAAACATGTTACACTAAAGCTGCTTTAGTATCCTGAGAATCAAATGGTGTACATAAAGCAGGAGAAATGCAGAATAAAAGCAGAAATATGTAGAGGTATATAATTTATTTTTGCCTCTGATTTTCTATATTCTCATATTTCATGTCCAACATTTTGTTGTAAATAATTGGCAATGAAAATTAAGAAATTCATACACGGCAGAAGTAATTTGTGTCTGCCAAGTACTAAAAAAATACAAAACAAGAGCATGCGTACCTTAAAGAGCTGTTCATTACAGGTACTCCATTTTGATGTGTCTCCATCCGTTGATGCCATAGACCTAGGAAGCTGGAGAGCACATACCTCTGATACTTGCTCATTATTTGAAGAAGAAAAGGCAGTGGTTGCCGTGATCTTGTCTGCACGTCAATTATTTGTCTCACTTGAATTATACAAGCAAATCTAAAGTAGTTATTCCACCCCCCNATACTGGAACAACACCACCTACAGGAAAAGAATACAAGGCTGTTGGGAGATGTTCATTCAGCATACAGCTTCAGGGGTTGACAGGCACGTCTGTCCTTCTGTGAAGGTTACTGCCCCTCCACCCTTTCCTGAAGAGTTGTTCATCTCGGTGCCCTGCACTCTGCTTCAAGCAAAACTCTTCTAAACAGTGTAATAAAGGGACTGGATTATTCTGACTAAATAGACTAGGGAGCATCCACATGACCCACTTTAAGGGAAGCTGTACGGACAGTCTCCTTCAGTGGGGAGGGGATGACAGGGACCTGGACACAACCAAGCCATCAGTGTCACAGCTGGAACCGGAAAAGAGCTGCCTGCTTTATTCCACACCAGTATAAAACCTCTGGGACAATTAACCTGCGTTCATATGGATGGTGTCTTTCTGATGGTGGATTCCTACAAGTGATTGAATTGGATCTGTAACTGAAGGTGGGTTGATACAGGGATAACTTGGAGAAAAGCTGTGAGCTGCAATTCAATGTTACTGAGTGCCGTCCCTGTTCTTAACTGCTTCAGCCATCAGCCTGACTCTCTGAGGTCAGCATTGCTATTGCTGTGTGTCTCAATGTCCCAAAGACTAAAAGCTTCCCCCCTGAGATATGGGCTTTTCATTTTTCTCCATCTCCATTTTTAACACCAACCAAAGATGAATTGGCTGCTGCATGAACAAGAGTACTGGAGACTGGTGCACAGCAAATCTGCAGCCTTCAGTAGACTGGCAAAAAAAAAGCATAATTATTATCAACTTTATTTAAAATAACAAGTCTGAAATAATGCCTTGGCTTTACCAGCTGGTGTTTTCTCTAAGCTAATTTAAAGTACTAAACCTGTTATCAGGCATTCATTCCAAAGCATTTTAACTGTATTAATGGATACATGCACAAGAGTATTGGCTCGATATTTACCATCAGTGCGTCAAATGGGACTCGTAGGGGGTGTGCATGAAATTTCATTGATGCTAATAAGGGCTGTAATGCCATGTTGCATTTTGGGGTCCCCAGTGCGTAGTGATTGTCTACCTGTAAATTGTATCGTATGGGTTATGCTTTAGTAATACTGCCAGTACTAGGTACATTAGCAAGTGCATTGTATCTCTTTTGTGTTCGCTCCTTCTATTTTTTGTGATAAGGAACTGAGTACAGCCTCCACTGATGTAAATTAAGTTAACTTTCATTAGTTTTGGTGAGAGCAGGCCCTTAAAGACTGCATTTTTATGTGTATGCATCTAACACATTTTGCTAGGTTTGACAGTGAAAAGGGGTGTCCAGTGGGCAGCTGGAAAATTTTGGCTTCATGTGAGCACTGCTTATGTGAGATCTTCGCATCAGAGGTCAAGAGGAATTCCAGAGGTCAAAGTCAAGCTGGTGACAGTATATAGGGCTACACCGCAACAAAATGAGTCGGTGTTCTCTCTCTGTCCGTCCTCTCAAAGGAGAGGTGCATGATTGCACATCTTTTGCTGACTGATGCATGTGTGAGACACAGCTCAAGTGGGTTGTAGCTCAGCAGAGGACCACTTGCAGTCATTGCAGCCATACTGAGTGTGAACCTTATCAGGAGCTGAGCCAGCTCTGCACTTCTTGGGCTGGGAATGGCTGGAATATATCTCCATTGGTGAGAACAGTTGGAGCTTCGTTCAGGCTCACCCTGGTGCCAGGAGAATGGAAGAGCAGGGTGTGGACGTGCCCAAGCTGGCTTAGTATGAGCTGGTACATATAGGATGTAGTATAGCCACAGTCATGCAGCAATATTGCAATCAAACTAAACACGTATGCCAAGAGCCAGTACTAATAATAAGTGCACCCTGAGCAGACCAAACCTATAGCTTGATCTTTGCTGATCGGTCCTCCTGACAACACTGTTCTAGTTCAAAGTTATCTGACACAGGCTTCTTTTGCAGGGCAAATAAGCTTCTGTCCTCCTTCTTCACCCTTTATGCTCTGGCGTTGTAGCTGGAGCATTCAGCTCTCTTTGTTTCTGTTTAGAGAGGAGGCACTGTATAGCTTTTAAAAAAGATTTTTATTTTAAGGTTCCTGGGCAGCCAAAATTATCTGACATCTTTTAATCGAGCACTTGCAAGTCCCAGTTGACAGCCAGCAGCTGAAATATGCAGGAGAGTGAGCCCCACATCCTTTCTGGAAGTTAATTTACTTCATTTGATGGTGCAGCAGGAAAGCAAAAGCTGTTTTTTTTTCTAGCAGGCTGAGTCATCAGAGAAGGATTTAATTTCTAAATGGTAATAGCAAGTGATGGCCTTTACTGGTGAACACTACTTGGAAACAGGCTTCCAAAGTAGAGGTAATGCAGGAAAGAGAAAAAGTAGGACACAGTCAGCAGATTGTTTCAAACACTCACTAGCTGCATGGTGATGTTGAACACTAAAAGCTTTTGATGACTGTTGAGCTGAATTATTTTTGTTGATATCATATTGTTTCTGCCAAATGGACTGCGCCTGGCCTATAGAGTATAGCCATGGTTTGCAGCATGTAAGGTCTAACCATCACTGCAGCTGGCTGGTGTGGCAGTCTAATAAAATATACTGGGTCATTTTGACTAGTGCAAATCTATCTTAAGGCCAAAGGCAACATGTTTTTGGTAAACTTCTGTGAGCTGATTGTTATCAGACTTCTGATCCCCACACACAACTAATTTCATGCTGCTGGACCCTCTGTCTTGGAATTAGTAATGGTATACTCAGCACCAAGTCTCTCTCCAGTGCAGGAGGATTGAGGCACCTTCGAGTGCATCTATGCTAGTATCTTAATTTAGGTTAGGAGTGCACTTTGGAAGTGAATCCCAATCTTAGTGCAATTATTGTCCTTTATTTTATATTGTGGTTTGGTCTCATAGCACACAGACTCAAATAATTCTGGAGGAACTTAAACTGGGAAATATACTTCAAGACCTCATCCAACGCACTCTGCCTGCTAAGAGGTATTAAATTTGCAGGGCCAGACCAGCTCTAGTTTGAAGTTAAACCTCCTGGTGTGCCTCTGTTGTGTACATTGGGCCCTCAGTACCAACCCACTTCCATTGCACTGCACTGCTTTTTAATGTAGGGGAAGTCAGGATAGGATCCAGTGCATGAAAGAACCCTGGCCCCCATGCCCACCAGGGGGAGGGCTCAAAGCAGAAACAGCAGGGAGGGCAGGAGTGAGCACTCAGCTGTGCTCAGCCCAAGAGCCTCAGTCTGCCTCAGAACTGCAGGCCAAGACCTTCTTCGGAAATAAGTGCCCACATCTTTTCCTTTTAAAAACAAGAGAAAGGGTCAGTTTTCATAAAAGAAAGCAAAACAAAAACTGGGTGATAGGCCTTTGCTGATGTCCTTTTTCTTCAGCAGCTAGGAAGTTAGAAAATATTCTTGTCTTTCAGAAGGTTTTTAAGGTAGGAGTTGAAAGTTTTCCTTTGCATTTGAAAGTCAGATTTCTTGCATGTATTTTCTATTAAAGCCCCATGGACAGACCGCTTGCTTTCCTGTGTGCCTGCATCACCTGTTTCTTTTGTCTCTGCTGAATCATGCAGCAGAGATATCAGACAATATTAAACATATTAAAATTAGTAATGCCACATATTCAGTTATTACACAAATTCATTCTATAGCCTTACTGCTAATTTATTACTTTAATATTGGAACATTATTACCTGAAAATGTACTATGGGACACCTTCATTTTGGTAAAATTCCTAAAAATGTAGTTTGAATAGCTGGGTGACTCATTAGATAGGAATATAGCTTTTGTTTCCCACGACCTGTCTCTGTATTACATCAAACTTGGAGGGTGTCCCTCCAAATTTTCTGGTTATCTTTCATAATCTCCATTACAGAAAGTGAAAATAATCTACCAGTTTGGGGCCAATCCCAAAAAATGTTGACAAAGTGTTCTGAAAATGGAAAAGCGTCATTTTGGCCTTGCAGAATACAGGATTCTCAATAGGCGATGCAGTTACATGCTGCTTAATGCTCTGTTTCTGAGAACTGGTTATTCTACACTAACCCATTTACAGGGTTTTTTGAAATTACTTTTTGAAAGATTTGAATAAACGGGCTGTTTGGAGTTTCAAGGCAAGAAGACACCACTTAGCAAGGTATAAAATCTTAAAACAATAACAAGCCTTTGTGCTATGACCTCCTCAGTATTTTTCTGGTCCAATTTTCTTCTTAGACACAGGACTTATAAATCAGAGCATTAAAAACAATAGATTTACAACTATATTGTATTTCTTTAGCTGGAAAGTGGGTAGAACATATTTTTCTCATCTTTTTGTCTGAAGAATAACAAAACTCCTTCTCCAAATAGGTTTTGTTACAAAACTCAAAAGCCAGAGCTGAGTTTGTCATATCAGTTTAATCAGTAATTTCACTATATGGAAAAAAAAAAGTAGCAGTGGCATGGCAACTGAATCCAATGCTTTTTACAGTTCATGTGCAGAGGCAGAAGTTTGTCTAAACCAAAAAATCTTGATTATTCCAATGTGACTTCTAAAAAGCTTAGAGACTTTTTTTAAGGATTTGGGCCAACTGTGTTTTAACGCAGTTTCAACTCATTCACTATTGACCAGTGTAATATTGGAAAACTTAAGTTAAGATAGCTTGAACTTAAATTCAAATGTGAAACTTCAGACAATGTAAAACAAAGGAAGATGCTTGTTAATAAGAACATTAGCAGACTGAAAAGGCTGAGTTTTTTACTACCCTGGTGCAGACTACAGCCAGCTGCTCTAATTTCAAATCCCATGACATTGTTAAATCAGCTTCAGATTAATGATTGTGGTTTAGGAAATGTTTGATAAAACCACTTTGATATAATTTGTTGCAACATGACTTGGAAGGGAGTCTGATTTTGTCCTTGTTTGTAGTAGCAAATAAAAAATCTCCCCAGAAACTGATGATTACCTTTACAGAAGTGTAAATGAAAACAAACCAGCTCCATTAAGTGCACATTTTCAAATCATCTCTTATAAAAAGTAGCATGAAAAGAAAATCAAGGTCCTGCAGTTACTAGAGTAATTGTAGAAATGCAGCATAAATAATGTGAATCAGGTTACATATTAAGAATGGGGAGGAAACTACTTTCCTACTTCACAGTTAATTTTGAAAAAATTCAATCTGGTCTGAAACTATCCTTAAAATTCTCAATGTTTTCCTGCATTAGTTTTCAAAATGCAGTCTGTTTTGGAGAGTAGAAACTTTTCCTTCGAATTTAAGACTTCTTTTAAAATGTTAACTTAGAATATACTAGATTTTGTAATGAAAATGATTTGACTTAAAAGCAGAATTCTTCATATGGAAAAAAGGTCACTGTGACAATTATGAAATTTTTAGGTGGCAGAAGAACAACATAATTTTACTTCCATCAGTTTTTCCATTAAAGTCATGGCTAAAATGAAGAGGTATTTTTTCACAAAAAGCAGTCTGAAAATTTCCTAATCAGTTCTGGTATATACATTCCACTTTTAGAATACCATTCATCTGTTGAGTCAATTTGAAACACAAATCCAG
>WEKW01020370.1:86739-136932 GCA_013389905.1 Sula dactylatra
TTCCAGAATCTCATTTCACATTCTATTTTTTATTTTGTTGATTCTACTCTTCTGAAGTATGAACATGCATGACTGACTTACATTATCTAAAGACTTGAACAACCACTGTGAATTACCATATCAATGTCTTCTTCATGCAGAGGCAATGCTGTTGGGGAAGCAAAAGGTTAACCAGTCAGAATTGTCTTGTCTTCTTTTAAAAGAGACTAGGAGCAATGGGCAAGTCTGCAGTGTGTGTCTTTTTAAAAGACAGAATCGAGTGCTAACTTTTGATCTTTTGGGGTGATTTTCCAGTCAGTCTTTGCCTCTTTCATTTAGGACAATTTGACCTGCCTTGAGCCCAGTTGCCCGTTCTGAAGCACCCAGTACATAGTTGTGGAGAAATTACTCTATATAGCTGTGGACTAAGACTTGTGCATTTGTATTAAAAACACTGTTTGTGCATGTGGAAATATTTAACTGTTCCTCAGGAAAAAAAAAATGCATACAGAAATCTTGTAGTTCTTAGAATCTGTGTGTAAGATAGAAACTAAAGTGCTCGTTTTGAACATATCTCTCAAAGCGAAATTTGCGAGAAGAGTGTAGATATTGAAGTCAACCATATTGATATTGGCAGATTATCTCCTGAGGGCCCTGTGGTCAACAGCAAAACACCTGTGCCTAGGATGTAGCCCAGCAAAAATTAATACTATGCCCATACCTCTAAACAAAACATCCTTGGTCTTTGGAGGCAAGTGACCTTGCAACGTGAAGTGTCTTCTTTGTATTAGTGTAAGAGCCCTAAAAGCTTCTCGTAAGTAAGTATTTTCTCTGACCCATTTCTCTCTGACCCATTTTGTATGTCAGTTCTGGCTGAATCATCAGATCTTTCACTGCTCACAATATGAAGCTAAATGTGAAGCTGAAGACAGACATGGTGTTCCTGCCACTCAATACGTGTTTATCAAATGCAGGATTTTACTCTAAGTCCCCTTTAAGTGGGTGAGATTTCTTTCCCTCTGATTTCATTCCAGCTTCACTTAGGAAGAATAATAGTCTATGGTATGATATAATGGATTCTCATGTAACAGAAAATAACTGCTATTGCCTCTCTGTGAAAACATTGCTAGTATGGGAAAATGTCAGAGAAGGGCTTCTGTCCAATAAAAGTCTTGTCTTTAAAGAATGTAGCAAGAGCTGGTGAAATATAAACCAGGTATCTTTCTGGATACTCCTTAGTGTCACCTTTTTGGTTGTAATGATTTGTCTATAATTTGTTAAGTGATAGCTTCCCATTAAGAAAATGTACTGTCTTGGTTATCCATCCTAGATGCTCTATAAATATCAAATAGAGAGGGACATAGTAACTCAAAAGGAATAATCTTGGCCCCCTGAATTTCCTAAGATTTTTGTGAGGTGTTTCAGTGTGACTGGGATTTCAGCTTTGATATTTAGGTAGTATTGACAGGCCTCACCACATGTAATTAAATTCAGTTCTGTTGCTTAGTTTGTTACATCTTAGGTGAAGAGCTACCTTTCATTTGATCACACAATAACCATTTAATGTTTCCCACGTAAAATAACTGGGGTAAAAACAGCAGTGAAAAGACACATGGAAAAACTAAATTTTGGGGAGAACTGGCTGACTGATTCTTGTAACATTAGAGATTTCCTCTTTCAGAAACCTCTTAGTTAATTTTTGAGTATTAAATATTCATAAGTTATTTGGAAAACTGGCTGCATGTAGACACAAGGCAAATCAGAAACCTTTAGTAATCATCTTTGTGATTTACATAGTAGAGAGTTCAGATAATTGCCAAAGCCCTTGAATTATGGAGCCACTGGATTCATTGGAAATAATCTGTATGTAGTGTGGCTGCACTGAATTTTCCCAGGTAGCTGTAAAAAATAGGGAATGGTAGATTGGAGAAGATTGCCTTAGATGTGACTCATGGGTTTTGTGATTTAACATGTCATTGTGCATCATGGAGTAGCAATATCTGACTGCATGCATGCTCTTACCTCCTTGCAAATGTGAGATAATGTGGAATAGCTACAATCTGCTTCATCAATATGTATTATCTGTTTTTCCCCAAACTGAAAATATAAACATGATTCATGACTGTGGCTCAACTGATAAACAGCAGTTTATGAAACTGGAGAAATTTTTCCTGCATGCCAGGCTTTAGAGAGGAGGTAACCGATGATGAAAGTCCTTCAAGATGAGGTGTCCTACCAGTGCTCCCTGCCCTTCCTCCCATATTTGGGGTTAAAGGGTAGAAAACTGTATACAGCCTGGGGGAGGGGATTTGCTTTATTTCAGTACTGACTTCTGTTTAATGTGTTAAAATGATATTTAGATTGCTTTAGGGCACAGTGCTCTGCTCCATGGCTTCTTAAGTGCATGGGTTAAAAGTACCCGTGGGAGGTGAAAAGACTGTGAAACGTACAAGTATTCCTCTGGAGGAAACTCTGGGTTTGAAACTAGATGAGTATCAGCCCTGTTTGGTACAGTTCTTCCAAATAAAAGTGTGGCCTTTGTTAAGAAAATGTTAAGAAAATGACAGTTATCATACATTTTATTCCCTGAAAAATATGGAGGACTATTGGTCTGGGCCATTTTTCAAGCTCCACGTAAAGGTAAAAAAGTCAGGAGAACTTGAACTTATACTGGTCTGCTTTGGGAGCAGGTAGAGGGTATGCTCCTTGGAAGCAATTTGTTCAAATGACTCAATTTCAGGTTCATTAACCTTACGCCGTAGGCCACAGAAAATTTCAAGAGAATCTGACTAAACCTGTAAATTTCAGAACACACTTTGATAGTGACCTTATAAATCATTCTATGAACTGGAAATAGTAGTTTTTCACATAGAAGGGAAATGTAATACACTTGAACAAGAGGATCACAGTAGGTTGTGAAAACAAAGACCATAATACCCAGGGGAGCAATTCTACTCTGGCTCACAGTCTGTATTTGTAAATGACATGTGGCCTGGATGTCAAAACACTTGGCATCTCTGCTTTAAATGATTTGTCATGATTGCTTTTAAAGTTCAGAGGACTTGTTCATGACCTCTCTTGAAAACCCACAATAAATATTATCATTGTAGATGAACTTGATGGTCTTTGAAGTTGTTTTGATTCTAAAAATGGTAATAGAGCCTATGTGCAATATTTCATTTTCCAAAATTAAGACTTTTGTATACTTACAGCACAAAAATATGTACAAATTCTTTTTTTGCCACCTGAGATTCATTACTCAAGTACTGTGGTAGGTTGCACTCTGCTAGAATTTGCATTCCAGTGTGATTTTGCACAGGGAATATCATTCTGAATGGCAAACAAGATAAAGAGACTGATTCTGCAGTTTACCCCCAAACATTTACACCTAGGCTTAGTAGGAGCAATATCAAAGCTAAACCCTGGATCTTTTGATGGCAAGAGCACTGATGGTCCGCTGCACAGGGAAATTGGCAGAGACATGGTAGTAACCAGTTTCAGAAGAATGAAAGCTGGGAAACAAGTATCACAATTTTTTTTCCTTCTTGAGTGACAAGTAACCTCAAGAGTCATTGTAGAGTAAGCTAGTTTGACAGCAGAAGGGATGGTTGTGGGATGAGAACTGCTGGAAGGAAAAATGCAGTTATCTTTTTGGCAAATAACAAAGCAACCATGAAACAGAGTCTGGGATTCTAACACAGAAAAGTTTTTTCCCTAAGACCAACAGAAAGAAAGGTCTAAGGCTGAAAAGCATAACAGTGGGAAGAGGGATTAGAAGACCCTCAATTATAAGTCTGATCTACAGCTATTTTGTGTCTTGTGATTACCAGTATTTCCAGTCCCAAATATTGAACAACGCTGAGACAGGACCTTACTCATGGGAATGGCTTTAAATTTATGTTTTGTTCTAAATGTTCTTATTCATACACTAAGTTTATGCTCATCAACCTTAAATAAGAACCACCTTTATGGTGTCACAGGAGGTTGACAACACTATATGTTCTTGCAACAACCAAGTTGTGTTTTATCCTCAGTAGTTTTCTGTTACCCAATATATTTTGCCATAAGGCATCTTGGATTTCAAATACTATCAGAGAAAAAATTCTGGAGGCTGCGATCTCATTTTGCTAAGTAAATTAAAGTGAAATATTGGTGCTACGACTGCCTAGATGCATTTTTTGCTTTTTGCTTGTTTTGAACTAACCTACCAGTATTTCTTGTTTCTTCCTGTTCTTAATATGTTTTGATTCTTAGAATTCTTTCCTTAGCTTTGTCCTTGTTTAGTTTTCCTTTTTATTATGATTTTGTTGGGTTTCGTTAGGAGAAAACATTCTATCATTCTCTCTTGCTTTCGAAGGTATTTTTGCTTTGTTTTGAAAGGAGGATGCTGTACAGAGTGAAGCTGCTGTTTTGTACAATTTCCTTGCTGGGAGCACTAGTCAATCTCAGTCTAAACTAATCCTCCTGTCACATGTGTTTAAATAATAAAAAGGGCTACATTCAATTTCTAAGGATTTCCACTAAAAAAAGTTAAAACAAATGCAGCTCATGCTCCATTCCAGACACTAAATTACACCTTCTGGATGCTTCAGAGAGAACAGCACTCACACTCAGATAATGTTTGTAAAGAAAGGCCTTAAGGAAGATAAAGGTCCCCCTTTAACCGAGGGAAGAAAAGCAGAGTTATAATATCATCCTGGAAAAACAGCTGATAGAGTCAGAAGTAGGAAGGATGGACATTCTTGAAAAAATGGTGGTAACAGTCCTGAAATGAATACTCCTCCAACTGAGATTTACTGATGTGGTTAACATCCTGAGGTTAACTTCCCCTCTGTTTATGTTGCACTAGGTGCTCATTGCCTAGCTCCTAGTTGGCTCACTATCTCATTCAAAAAACTACTACTTGTTTTGCCTGCTATCCTCTTGCTGCTCCTTTTACTGCCTCTGACCATTGTTTCTATTGCTGTTTCTTGTCACTGCTTTGCTGTTGCTATTCCCACTTTGCTGAACACATCTCAGTGCAGCAAGATTTCTGCCCCTGGGGTAGAGCTACGTCAGGTGTGGGTCACAAGCACAGGTCTGAGCCCCAGCCCATACCTCTTGACAATAAAACCCCAAGTCCAAGTTCGGCTACAGGTATTTTGAATGAAATTAATCTCAGATAACTTCATCTGTCTCTTACAAAGACAATTACGTCTGAGCTAATATTGCTTGGTTCCCTCTATAGTTAAAGGAGAAGTAACTACTTTTAGAGCATGATTCATCTCATTCTGAAAGTGTTGCTTAAAGCAGTTCAGGCAAGTTTTACCAAATGCATGTTCCATATGACAGGGTTCCCAAAGTGATTTCCTCAGATGTAGACATCTTTGTTGTGTATGTCTAAATTTAGATGAGAACTGAATCAGAAGAGTATTAGAGTGAAGTATCATATATGAATATCCTGTTCTTTTTCTAATAGCAGAAGATGACCAGCAAACAGAATGAGGTTCCTTGCCTAGATGGGCCTTTGCTAGACCCAGTACAGCCATTCCCATGTTGTGGAGGAAACGTACCTTATGTGCCTAAAATTACATTTCTAGTGTGTATTCAGAAAAGTGGCAGTAGTGGTCGAAATTGAAAGATCAAAGCATGAACTGTGATTTGCAGTGTGAGCATACTGCTAGGAAGGAATGAGTGTCACACAAACCCTCTACTTCATTCTTCCTGCTAACAGGGAAAAGTCTTTTTCTCTTCTGTTGTTTCTTACCTTGTTTTAGATCTTCATTCTGCTGTGACAGTTCTGTTACTGTTTGGTTTTACTTCTTCATCTCCAGCATGGAGCAGGATGTCCAATAATCTCTTCAATAAAAATACAGATATTATATTAATCCCATCTTTAAAATGTAGGATTTTTTAACATAAATGACCCATAAAGTATGTGACATAAAAGAAATGAAAAGAAAGAGAGAAAAACCTACAGAAATTAAGCAAATATCAGTCAAGACATTTCCTCTTCTCTTAAAACCATGAAAATATCAGCCAAATAAAAAGCAGGCCAAACAGACAGGTTGATATCAGATGAATTTCAGGAAAGGAATAAAATATGTAGTGACCTTAGAATTTACTCAAACCACTTTAGATCTTCTTATGAAATTATGATTTTTTTCTATTTTATTCAAATTGGATTCTATTTTCATCTCATTTAAAATGAATCAGTTCAGAAAAATCAAACATATTTTGTCTGCCAGTGAATAGGGTGGAGATAACAAAGAGAATGAGATAGCACTCATATGGAGACGAGTGATGGAAAGCTAAGTAAAAGAAGACCACTAAGAAAGGATTTGTCACTATATGATGTTTCTTTCTCACAAAGCAATGATATTGCAATGACAAAGGCATGATTATAGCCTGAAAGTAGTTTTATCAGATACACAAAATGGCTGAAGTTAGAAGGCACTTCAGGAGATTGTCTAGTTCAACCACCCTGCTCAGAGCAGGGTCAGCTAGAGATGGTTGCCCATGGCCATATCCAGTTGGGTTTTGAATATCTCCAAGAAGGGAATCTTCAGAGACTCTCTGGGCAATCTATTTCAGCACCTGACCACCCTCACAGTATTTTTTTTTTCTTATGTTTAAATGGATTTTCCTGTATTTCAATTTGTGCCCATTACCTCTTGTCCTGCCACTGGGCACCACTAGGAAGAGTCTGGCTCTGTTTTCTTTACTCCCATCATCAGGTATTTATATCCATTGCTAAGATCCCCCTCAGCCTTTCATCCTTGCATGGCAGATGCTTCAAGCCCTTCACTAGAGTCACTGCAGTATGTCCATGTCTCTCTTTTGCTGGGGAGCCCAGCACTGGACCCAGCACTCCAGATGTGTCTCAGCAGTGCTGAGCAGAGGGGTAAGGATCACCTCCATTGATGTGCTGGCAATGCTCTGCCTGATGCAACCCAGGAGGTTGGTGGTCTTGTTTCCTGCAAGGGCCCTTTGCTGGCTCATTGTCAACTTGCTCTCCATCAGGACCTCCAGGGCCTTCTCTGCAAAGCTGTTTTCCAGCCAGTTGGCCTCTGGTTGGTGAGAGCTGGTTGGCCAACTCATCAGCTCCCATTGCAAGAGTCCCCGTTTCCCAAGCCGATAAGAAGAGGTGCTGCTGGCCCCTCCCTCCGTGCAGCTGGGATTGAAGTTCATGACATTGCAGGTCTCAGAGAGGATCCAGCCACTCTCTTCCTCATCATCCCAGTGCTGTGCAGGCTTCTGGCCTCCTCCCACTATGGGCGTTTCTGGGTGATCACAGCCTCCCGCAGCTGACCTTTCCCAGCAGAAGTAGGCACCCTGGTGTTCCTCAAAGGGTTCCCAGGAGTCCCTTGACAGTCTCAGTAAAAGTTCCCAGAAGACATACAGGATCTCGAAGTGGAGCCCAGAAACCACTGCATGAACTGTGGTGTTTGCCAGCTGTGCTGTGCTGTGGGGCTCTGTGGGACTGGAGGAAAGCAGATGCTGTCATGCAATGTTCTTCGAGAAAAAAAGAAAAATTATGAGCATCAAGGAAAACTAACCACAAACAGAGGAAGACAAATTACTTTTCTGCAGACAATAATACACACTTCTAAAAATATTTTTAAAAGTCTTGTCAGTCCTTGAAATTTCTCAGAATGTTTGAGAATCTTGATATAAAAGTGTATTATTGTATTAAAGACCTCTGAAAACTTTTCTCTTTGAAAAGCAAAGATCAGATTAAACCACGTTGTTGCAGGAACTTTCAATTCTTATAGTTACTGTGAGTAGCTTCTTAATGGAGTGTTGTGATAAAACTGAAGTGCTTTGTTCTGCCTTTATCATGTTGACTTTTATAGTATGATTTATCATGGAAAGCTTTAGTGAAAAGAGTCTTTTTGACTTATTGAAATGAAAATCCAGATAATATACAATATTTCTGAAGTGAACTTTTCTAGACATTTTGCCTCATGGGAGGTTTTGACATTTAATTTCAATTTCTGTCAAAAGGAAATGTTGAAGAATTAAATGGCCACACAGAATGGAAATTCCAGAATTTGGCCACCTGTGACATACTTTAAGATAGAGATTGAGGTGTTTCTTTCCTCTTCTGCCTATCCTGTTCATTTCATGTCTCTTATCAAGTTATGTTTTAGTAGTAAAATTGGTACTGTGCAAGTAGATTTTAGTGTGTGCTCTAATGAGCTTCATGTGGGAACAAAAAGTCTGTGTTTGCAGAGTTGCTTGCATAGATCTTACAGTTCTGGTTGCACCTTTCATGCTTGCTGTGTTTGAGCAGCAACACTATATAAAGGTCCAGATTTTCCCTGCAGTCTCTTACAAAGACTGAGTTGCTTTAGGAAACAGGATGAGTGCTGTCATTGAGAAACTAATAGTTTAAAAGCTTTTATGTCTAATATATTCAATGTTTTCTCCTTTTTGAAGAACAGTTAATTATAGTGAACCTATTTTCTGTTACTCTTGACCATAAAACAGTCAAAAAACCTGAGCAAACAGAACTGTGTTCCAAAGACATGTTGCATTACATTCTGCGAGTTGATGTGAGCCAGGGAATATGGACAGAATTGATTACGCAAACAGAGGGCTCAATTTGGTAACTCCACTAATTGTTCTGTTTTGCAGAGAATAATTTCTGATCTGCTCTTGCAATAGCTATCTTCTTTAAAGGGTTCTTTCTTGGAAGTTATAACACTTACATTTGAAAATATTTTCCTATTTAAAAAAAAACCAACAAAACAAACCCTTGCTGCGAACTGTGTGTATTCCTGCTCTAGTGTGACAGGGCCATGAAAGTAGAATTAGATGTGAGGCGCATAATAATTATGATCATACCAGCTTGTAGCTGATTCCTGGAACTAAATACTGGGGTGAAGGGCTAGACAAATAAACACAAGATTTTGTCTGAAATGTCTTCATCTTTTCCTCATTATTGCCTTTTAGAAGTGTCACTGCAACAGGTAGGTTTGGATTTGAAGGCCATTTCCACCTCCTTGGTTCTTCCTCTATCAAGACTCACATATGACTGCTTTCTAGTGCAGCCTTAAAATAAACAGCCACATCCCTGAGAGGCTGTAATTTCAAATGGATCCTTCTACCCTGTAGAAAAAATTGGTACAAATGTGGTAGGAAGGAGCTAACTTATAGTACTGAACAGATTCTCAGTCCTTGGGAATTTTCTTTCCTTGATTTCCCTAAAGAGGCTCTTTATGGGGGCTCAATGATCTTTTATTAAGCAAACGTAATGGGAACTCAGAGGCCAATAAAGACTCAACAGTCTTTATGAAGCTCTCTAGGAGAAAACAAGGGAAAAAGTTTACATTTCAGAGTTGGGATGCCTTCCTTTGTATGCCCACCTAGTGATGCGTCACTTGTTTGACAGACCATGTAGGAAATCAGATCAATTTGCAAGGTGGATGCCTGACGTTACTGCCTAGAGCTAGTTTTTTATGTATATGTTGTATACGTTGTATACAGGTTGTATATGTTGTATGATACTGAACTGCTGAGTAAGATGTTATTTTTAATTGGGATGCCCAGATGAAAATAGTGGCAGAATTTAGTATTTATTGATGTACCAGCATTTAAAATAATTCTTTGATTGTTATAAGACACAGTTCTTAAACTTCTTTTATTATGTTCTAATGTTTGTTTTAAAGTTTTTGAATATTTTGCTGGCCTTGATTTATTTAATATTGCTAGTGTTTTGCCTATTTTTGGGTAGTATACCAAAGCCTGTTAGTTTCTCTATTGTCAGAGCTATTATTTATGAGTTTTGATGGCTTTTTTATGCCTTATCCCTGAAATCAAGAGTGGTTTGTTTAACTTTCTCACATTTCTTTATTATATTTTTGCCATGAGATAATGAGATAAATTTATGGAAGAAGTGTTGTCTTCTTTAATTTCTAAAAGTTTTTGTAGAAAATCAAAACTGTTATTATGCAAAATTAAATGTAAACAATATATTTTTGCTTATAGAAAAATACTTAAAGCAATAAAAAATAAAGCCTACTTGAGCCTTTCTCACCAGAATTCAAATACAGTATGATTTAACACTAATTTGAAGTGATTTATCCCATAAGATTAATCCCAGGATTAATAGTATTCCAGCACATGCTGGAATCAGGGGCTTGGTTCATCTTCTTGCCTATATACTCAGTTATTTTCCAACTGAGACCATGAAATGTGATCCTACCTGGAATGAAAAAATTCTGGGTTCCTCCCCACAGAATGAGACCCTTTGTAAGACAATTTTATTTGTATTTCATGACAGTGTGTTTCAGACACATCTCTTTTCTGTGAATGACAACAACATTATACCAGACATCTCTAAAAGATGACTACTGTGGGTCAAGGTCACTGGAATCATATCTCCCCAGGAGGCACATCTTGAGCATTTGTCACTGAGAGCCTCACAGATGTTAAGTTTATTATGCATCCCTCATTTTTTGGCACTATCATATATTTCTCTGCAACCACTGCAAAAAATATTCCATTATCATTTTCAGCAGTAGTCAGAAAGCTAAGCCAGAAGTTAATCACTGAAAAAGCTGTGAGCAGATCATCCTACTGTTCAGTTAGTGCCCAAAGCAGAATTATTGCTACATAGTTCCTCTCCACACCCTTCCTATTTTGTGGCTGACACCTAAAATTTGCTCCTTGGGTCTCCCTTCTCCTCATTCCCAGTCTTGGTGGGTGCCTGAGGACTCCTGTTCTGGCTGCCCTCCCTGTCCCATAGATACCCTGATCCCCACCCAGGAGTATCACCTGCCTACATTTGTGAATGCAAACTGGAATTCTATTTTAATTCCCCTAGTTGGTAGGAGGACAGGAACAAAAGCCTAAGGGGGTGAATTTGCATTTATCTTTGAAAACAAATGTTGAAATAAATGAGAATCTCACTGTATTTTATTAGAAATTGAAAGCTTATGAGCTTGCTTAGCCTTTTACAAAATTGAACACTTGGAATAAACACAATTTCAGAGTAAAAAGTCACTAATTTGGGAAAACAAGAACTAAAACCTCTCACAAATTTAAAAACATTTCATTCCCATTCAGAAGAAGATGTCAAAAACTCAAAATACCTCACAGGCATACTCTGGTGCTGAAAAACAACAAGCATCTTCTTTGCTGCTGCCAAACCGAGCAACTTCCACTACAAAGTATGACAGTGATTATTGTGTGGTAAATTGAGATCAAGAGTGACAACTGTCACGAGGCAGCCGCACGATGGGTGATGCCTGATAATTTTTTCAAGTAATTTGATTCTTCCATTAAGATGCAGATTTTCAAAAGAGTTCATAGCTCAGTAGCACCATCTGCAGCTCCAAAAGCTAAGGCCAGGCTTGAAAAATTACCTCCCTATAGACACTTTCTCCCAAAGTTGTGGAAAAACTCACTAGTACTGCACCCATGCAAGCTGGTGAACACCACAATACTAACCAGGTGGAGAACTTGTTGGTATATTAGCTTTCTCATTGCTAGCTTGGAAATATCTTATCCAGCACTGCCCTGGACCATGTATAGGAGACTTTAAAGTTTGCATAATATAGTTTGGCTTCTGAAGAGGTTCTAGAAGTGGAAAAGCAATTATGCAACTCAAATCTGAAGTGCATTAACAGTTTTATGTGGGGAAGTTTTCACAGTGCCTTTGCTCTGTGCCTATATTAAACCACAGCTATTAATAGGGTGGAAATGTTTTGGGTAAAAGTCCCATGAACTTTCACATCAAGCTGAGACTGAAACTTTTTTGAGTCTTGAAATACTCTCATGTACTTTTCTGTGACTTGTTTTGCTTACCTCTGAGCTTCTTATTTACTAGACAAAACAAGAAAGGGAAGGTTCAAAATGCAACTTGAGGAGCTGTTCTCATGGTGCTCCTGACCTACATGGCAGCCAGACGCATCAGAAATTGCTAGAGTACTTAGCTTTGCTTTATAGAAGAAAGGCCCAAGCATGTTGCTGATTAGAACTGGTAACCACAATGATTAGTGCAATGAATATAGCTCTATTTTAGTTGGTAACCACTAACAACGCATTCTGAGATGTGTTGATTGTTTGAAAGCCAGTGAACACTCTAGTTAAAAGTAACTAATATAAGAGATATCCAGCTAGAAATGTCTGAACTGTCAGGGGTTTGACTTATGCCAGTGGTTCACTGTTTATGACTGCATTCAGCACTCAACTTAAACTGAATAGGCAGATTATGGTAAATTGTGAGAAATACCTCCTGTGAAAACCTGAAGTCTTAAATATGAAATTTGCTTTCACAGCATGCTGACTTATAATTTTTTCTTTTGACCTATTATCATTAAATTGTTCTGCAGGTAATAAGGTATGTATCATGTGTAAATACAGTGCTAAACATTTATTGAGCAGTATTCTTCATCCATAGCAAATTCTTCAACCCAGCAGTTCAGCGAATACATTAATGCTACACTTTGCTGGGATTTGGTTCACAGGTGTTATCCAGCAAGGCACTAAATAGATTTCCCAATATGGGTAAATTTTCTGAGATTAAAAACTGTGATCATTATGTCAACTAATAAGCAGAATTAAAATAATATTATGCAAAAGAGGTATGAATTTGCATGTACTGAAGGTTCTCAAGCAGTTTTTTCAATCTACAAATCTTTTTCTTCTTTGTTCCAGTATATGATACCAAGTTGTGCTTATAACTCTGCTTGTCCTGGTCACATAAATATATAGTAACATACATGAACATGTGCATATGATTTTATAGAGGAACTGTTATAGTGTTTGTTTCCATTGCTTCATTGCATGAGGCGTGGTTAGCGTTCTGTCTCAGACACGTCTAGCTGGATATCTCTTACAGTTATTAGCCTCTTCCACTGATACAACTGATTATGAATCAGAAGTAAAATTAATAAATTACTAATTCAAGACATCTGTTTATATCGCTGTGAAGCATATGCTGCTGAAAACATTCTCTGTTCCTCTCTGTGCCTAGGGAAATGATGGGACTGTCTTTATAGAGAGTCTTCTGTGCATCATTGTGTTTATAAAGCAGTATCATTCACATTCCCATATCTGACCACTGGTGTATCCTTCCTTCTCATGAACACATCCATTTTAAGGTTAGGCTCATGTATGTGTTCCACTTTATCCATAATTTGTGAGTCAATTTGTAATACTTTGTCTCGCATTTTACCCATTCCCTTGAAGAAGCAGCTTGCATCATCCAAGAGGTTCTCTGCACATCCCAGTCTCTTGCATTCCGTCTTCTTTTCTCATTCCCATCTTTACACCTATGCAGTCTGTCCCGAAGACTATTAACACAGAAGAGACTCTCAAACAGGAAAAGAAAAAGGATAGAACTGACACTATCAGACTGAACAGAATGACTGTTTAGAAATGTTTTAGTTTTGTTACCATGATTTTGCTTCTTAATATTTTTTCTACTTTTCAGATTCTGTAGATTTGGCTTATAATTTCTTATGGTTTTTTTTTTAATCTGAGAAGAAACTTCATAAAGCAATTTCTTTGGGTTACCTCAGAATTACCTTCTTTCTTCTGTTTCCAGAATTTTCTATATTAATTTAGGTAGATTCTTGAACCTGGTAAAGATCAAGACACTATTAGTGAGTAGTAGAGTTAAGGATTGAAATTTTCAGATAAGTGGTTCAAATCAAAGTGATTGTCTGCAATTCTGATTTAAATGACAACGAGGAACTGACTGCTCAGTGCAGGTAACAAGATACAAAAATGTTTATGATGACCCCTTATAAAAGTGCAGCATTACGGGAAATCAAGATATGTATGGTAAAACAGAATTATGAATTCTCAAGTAAACAGGAAAATAACAAAACCAAGAAAGACCTAAAAACCAGAGCAGCACAGTGATTAGTTATAAATAGTCTTGATTCAAAAGTCATAACTTTCTTTCTGTTTTGGAGCATGTTTCACAGCAGTGTATAATATGCTTTGAAACATAATTGGCAGGAAACATAGTACAAGGTCATGTAATGCCTGTTTTCAAATACAGTATCCTAGAACCCTGCTCTCAGTTGTACTATAAATATAATGTTAGCTGTCCCTCCAAGAGGTGATAAAACTTTGCAAGGAAAACTGCCTCAGTTCTAGTACTGTGTGTAGCTTTGGCTGTTGGCATAATCAGCCTTGTCCCCACAGAGAACTGAGGTTACCAAACACTTCCAAGAGAGTGCCCACGGGTCTGACTGGACAATTCATAGGCACTACTGAAATACGCAGTATTGTTTGCATCCACAGGCCTCGTTGACTTCCAGGTGCTTTTTTTCAGGATGATATGAATACTTGGCAAAATTTCTTTAGCTTCCCTATTATTAAATTGGAAACAGGAAATTATTATTTATTTTTTTAATTAAACACACTGTCTTTAGCTTAGTACCCAAATAGCAACCCAGCTACATACAGCAACTCTCACATGTTACTAAGTTTCCTGAAATAAGGCTACGTGCTGCATGAGTTTTGCCTTTGTGACAATTTCACTGTTTGTTGATATTAAAATCCTCTTCCCAGGAACATAAGTATCATGCAGTTCAGAATAGCACATACTAAGCACAAATTCATACTGATTTTGAAGGATCTTTAACACAGCAATGGTAGCCCAAAAAAGTAATTTTCTATTTTTTAAATATGCAGTTACACTGCCATAGACACAAAAGAGGCATTTATTAACCAAGGCCATTACTATCCCAGTCCCAAGTAAAATTCCATGCATTTTGAATTGCAGGTGTAAGGCTTGATTACTGAAGACTCCATCCTGCCTGGAAGTCAATGTAGTGTCTGAATAACGTAAAAGCCCATATCAATAAGCCATGTCTTAGAAGTGTAGAGTGATTGCATGCTGACAGGGTGTCTGACTGGCTCTTTGTTAAGATTTAAAAACATCCTATCAATCACACGTTTTGCCTGACAGTCCCTGTAACTGTCTATATTACTACTTATAGCTTTCCTGGACTTAGAATACAAACTTGAGGGCCATTTTTGCCTTTATGGGTCTATATAATTCCTACAACTGTAGGATCCTGACTAATGATTTGGAGCTGCTGATGCCTACTGCAGCACAAACAATATGTCAGTAATAAGGTGGTTCAGGATAGCAGACAATTTTTGGAGGCTGCTCTAACTCTATAAAGAGGAATAATTTCAATCACAAATAAGGATAATGAATGAAGACACTCTAGTCAAATGTCTACAGCCCAATGAAGTGTCTCATTTACAGCCAGGCTGGACAAAATATCCTGCAGTTAGAAGTAACCCCATATTGGTAGGGACATGAAAGCTCAAAATGCCAGACTTCTAACATTGGTTTGTTCATGTCTCTTGTTCAAAATTTAAAGAGACAAAATTAGAGCAGTTTTTAAGTGTATCAGGAACGGGTTTCCCACGTGTCCAACCAAACGTCCCTGAAAAATCATTGCGTTAGGCAATGGGCGGGATAAAACCCACTCTGTTCTATTTGATTCTACAAAGAGGTCCCAGATCATGGTGGCAGACACAACAACTCATTTTTCTCTGGTCAGTATATTCAGGACTATGTTACGCATTCCTCTACTGTTTGGGGAAGAAGAAACATTCTCATGATTACTCCGTCATCTTGTCCTCCTGTGCAAAACCAGTGCAAGGGTCCAATGCACATAAATCATACTGTAACTGTCCTCCAAATTGTTTTATGAGACACACACTGTTCAAGGTCATTAACTTTTAGTGGGGCAGCAGGAAGCACGTAAACTGGATCAAGTTGAAATACATTACATTTTCAAGGAATAGAAAGAAATATATGATGCTTTGGTTCCTTGGGAAAAATACTAAAAAAGCTCACAAGGGAACAAAAACCTTTTGTCAATGCAGAGTCAGGTATCTCTGTTCTGTCAGTCCTTCTAGTACATTTACTATTCTGATGTCATAGGCACATTCTTAGTACACAGGTCATGTGAACATGACTTACAAAGCTGTATTTTTAGCCTGAATGAATGCATATTTTATAAGAGGAAGAGTTTCCTTCACAAAAAGAGCTTGCAAATGATGTGAGACTTAATTTTTTCCCACAGACTCTTACACATATGTTGCAGACATCAAGAGTAACAAAATCTTTTAATCTGGCTAGCTAGGACAGCTGCACGAGTTAAAATACAGCTCTAAGTTCATTGGTAGATGTCTCTGCTACCAGATGTTCAACTTGTTTGCCCTGATAGTCACCGAGAACTGTGTAAATTAAAGAATAATCTGTGATTACATTATGCTCTGTACTCTATTGCACTATAGATTCTAGCAATTCTCTCAAAAAACTGCCCAACAGTTGAGGAACTAATTATAGCTCAACATATGTTGCATTTGCTCTGTAAACCTTCTTTTCTCATGCAGAAAATGGTTCAGTTAAGGCTGGCTAAATGATATTTCTATTGCCTCACTGATTCCACATGAACCTTAGATTCAGCCTGAGGTTCCCCAGGTCACTGCTATATGTGTAGGAGTGTTTTGACTCAAAAATGAAGCACAGTCAGGTCCACAGTTATGAGACTGCTTGTATTAACTTCATGCAATACACCAATCTTTCTTCTCCCTCATCCCACAAAGGAAATATAAATCCCCCCCAAACATGTCACAAAGGAAATATAAATTAGAATTTATTTCAATGCCACTTTCCAGTTTTTACTTTCCTGCTAGTTGGTGGTTTGTTGTTGTTTTTTTTTTTTTTTTTTTTTTTCCACTGAAGCTCATGAAGTCCTTCTCTCCAGAAGCAGACAAAGTTTTTTAAGTGGGAGAAAAGGAATAAAGATGTCTGGCCATTCTCCAATTTTCTCCTAATGTGGTCATAGTGCCCTGGGTTCTCATCAGTGAGTTTCCCAATATTTAATGTGAGAAATCCTGAAAATAAATCAGCCTCCAAATAGGCTTTTAACAAAGCCTAAGACACTGAGCACATCTACATAGAAATGATAGGTAAGTCCTGACTTAACGTGCTGCATGGCAGTACCTTAAGCACATTAAAGCACTTAAGATTTGGCCTAATTGGAATCAGTGAAGTTGGACTATGATCCTAGCACTGAATTTACTGCTCAGATGTGAGACCTGCAGGCATCCATGGCAAAATTGCTTCCATCGCCTCTCAGCTCTAGCTGAGACTGCTGAGGGGACTAGAAGTGTCAGGGCACGTGTGTTAAGCTTCACTTCCTCTACAAGCAGGGAAAACCTGCTTAAACTGCTGCTAAAAGTTCTGCAGAACAGCAACAGCTTCTGGGTGAGCTGTAGGGAAAAACTGAGAGTGCACTAACAGACAAGAAGGAATTCAGCATGTCTGGGAGATATATTAAGCTCTGGGATCGAGTGAGCTTCTGAAATGGCATATACTTTGGTCTGCTGTGCCTCAAATCAGAATTGGGCACATAGTTGTATGGCCCTGTATAGATGTTTACTGTCTTCCACATGACCACTCTGAAAATGCCTTCATATTGTAAAGTTTTGCTGGTAGATAGAAGGGAATGAATGTGATGGCAGAGACGGAGACAGTAAGACTGGTAGAACCCATCAGGTCTGAAGTGTCAGAAATGCATATTCTAGAGAGAAATACAGAGAGAAATTCAGAGAGTGCAACTACTCCCATGTTGCAAATATGAACTCAGATGAAAGGCCAGAAGTTGTCTCCAGGAACAGAGCATTACTAGATAGACAGGTCCCACACTTGCCTTATTTTTATTATAGTTACTGTTTGCAAAAAAAAAGGATAAAGAACAGTTTCCATTCCTAAAAATGAGCAGCATCATTTTAGATGTGAAATGACAGTGAGAGAGAATCTGGTGAAGAATGGGAGATGAGGGGTTATGGCAGTAGGGTGAAGTCACTGTGCAGCATGTGCATTTTCAGGCAGTTTGGGGGATTTTAAAAGTTTTTTATTGCTTCTCTAATACTATTCAAGAAATAAAACTTCCAGTGAATTAACTGAGAAAGAGTCAGTGGGAGAACTGACAGCAAGTTTCACACTGCATAGGGGGAAGCGGATTTTTGGCAGGAGCAGAGAAACTGCTTTGATGTTAGTACAGTTGCGTAGCAGGATTTTGATTTAATAAGAGGCTGGACTTGGAAAGAGGAAAAGTTACATGAAATATTTAAGGCAAGGACAGATCATTTAAACCAGAAACACCTGTATACACAAAATGGTGTGGGAATAGCAGTCTAAACTTGAGACATGAGTCCAACAGGTTGTTGTTTGCAAAGAAGCTGACTGTAGCTTACTGAAATAATTGCTTTAAACAAGGACTGAGTAGAGCTGGCTACAGAGAACATCTTTTAAAAAGCAGATTGAATTAATCAGGATTACATTTTTTAGCAACCCTGGCTGTCAGGCAAGTCCTTTAGAGTCTACATTGTTGATCAGACTCACACATAACAACAGGAGGATGTAAGATTTCAGTTACATATTCAGAACAAGCTAAACCTGCTGTCATAATAATCTCTTCCCTCTGAATTGACACAGCAGGGTATCACATTAGTGACCTCCGCAGGTATGTTAGAGACTTTGTGCTGAAAGGACTAACCTCGGTTTTATGACTTAAACCTTGGAAAATACTGTTCACTAAGTGAACATTGAACCTGCCATGTTAGATAGACCTGTTTCGCTTAGCCTTTCTTCATGTCTCACAAATGACAGGGGGTTGAGAAGAGGATACAAATCCACATGCAATTCAGCACACAATGAAAAATTACACTGGGGAAAGGAAATTCTCATATACCACAGTAGCAAGAAAGAGGTAAAAGCCTAAATGAAATCAATTAAAAAATTAAATGTTTCAAAATAACTTATGACCTTCTAGTGCTGGAAATTACAAGGTCATCATAAGTCTCTGAAAAGAAGTTTCTTAGTCAATTGGCATCCTACGGTTTGCATCCCATCAAATATGCATCCTCTGATCCTGTTTCCTTCCTTCCTCTGATGGACAACTCTGGCAGTCATTTCTTACAAATAGACACCTAATACTGCAAAAATTATAAGCAGTCCAGAGTGCAGTGAGTGCAATGTTACATGGGCTAGGACCTGCCAATGTTGCATTTGATTGCCCATATTTCATATAGTATTTAAATTGCTTAAATGTAATGCAACGTGAAATGGTAAAGTTAAATAAATTCACGAGTGGTCAAAACAGTGAATATTTTGAATTCTTTTAGAGCAGAATCATATTTTTGTGCTGTAATACTAAGAACAAGTGAAAACAACTTGGAAACACTGAAATTCTGTAAACATAGGTCTACTTTTCTGTAACATTGCATAATTTAAATCTAAATTCTATACACCAAATTACCTTTTCAGTGTTAATTTTGTAAGAGTGAACAATATCAGGGGTCCCATTGACTGATTTATTTCTTTACAAACAGATTTACAGGAGAAAAATGTTAAGATGGTAAGATACAGTTAATTTAATTTTGTCTCATAATCAAGTGGCTACTGTATGCATTCTACAGTTGGGTATAAAACACTTAGATGGAAAAACTTTTTTATAAGAGTTCCAGTGAAAGAAGAGTATTACCTGAGTCTATACATTCCACTGGAATAATATAAACTTCACTCCCCAGTGTGTGAAAAACACACTAGACAGAGAGAATTGAATGAAGCTTGGCACCTCTTAATGATTTTTCTTTATAATCACTGTTCTTTACCTATTCCTTTCAAACAACACTGAGGCAAAGACTTCTTTTGCTTCCTTGGCAAAATCTGTCATTTTTGCTTTGGTGTTGCAGAGGGATATTATGTGTAGGGTCTTGAATCCTCTCTTTTTCATATGGATTATTGAAGTTTATTGGTATAAAACAGAATTTTTACTTTATTTGAGTTTATCATTTCCCTTTATATATTCTATAGTGTGGGAGGAAAGAGCTAGAGAACATGAAGAGCTCTGGTTTGTTGTTTTCTGGAAATGTTTGTTTTGTCAGAAATATGTGAGTGCTTTTATTGTAAGTTACAGGTCCTCGCCTTCCCAGACTGATCAGGGAAATAGTCTAAACCTTGGAGAGCTTCCAGTTTCAGCTGTACTGTTTTCTCCATGAGCTATATTCTTCAGTGAGATTATCCTAGCTGGGAAGTCATATGAAGGAAATTATTATTTTATATTTATGCTGTTGCTTGTAGTCTTTCCTTCAAAATTTGCTGCTTTTCACTGTTGGAGACAAGATAACATGCTTGCTGTACCTTTGGCCTGACCTTGCCTATTGGTTTTGAACACACAGACACCACACGAATCCTGAAGTTTTTAGTCTTGACCTATACATGCTTAAATTATCAGTCTGGGAATCTGTCTTTGTTCTCTTCCAGTAAGTGGTCATCAGAGATGTGAAATCTTTCCTGTGGTGTTGTGGAGCTAGAGAGAATACACACCTGCCCTCCCAATCCTGCTTCTTCCCAGCTTCATTTCTGTGGAGCTGTGAGCCATGATGAATCTACTAGCTCTTTTATTACTGGAGGAGAAGGCTTGATTCTTCCCCTAATGGATACATGGTTGAGCCACTCAGCACAAGGACATGTTCCATACATTCTGGCTACTTACTGTAAGGTATGTTCAACATAATTTCTGCATATAAAAGACATCAGGCATTAACATGTCAGCACTTTCAGTTTAACATTAAATGTTAACATAAAAGTCAGCCTAAACTAAAGTGAGACCAATCTCCATAATGAATTTTACTTCATTGGTGGACAGCAAATGAATCAACACTTCCTTCTCTTGATCTCTTTGTCTGTAAATATTAATTTACATTTTGTCAGTAACAAATGTTCTGGTTTAAATGTATTGACATAGTGCCCTTTTTCTTTTTCTTCTTACTTTGCTGTAAATCTGTAGATCTCCCCACTTCATCTGCATTTGAGAAACTGCTAAGATATGAAGTAAATTCTTTCTTCCATTGAGGACCTAATTGATATTGTCATAATAACCTTCTCTAGCGACAGCAGTAGCCTCCTTAAAAAAAGGATTAGGGTGAGGAAGAAAGAAATGTACAGATAAAGGAGTTTGTTGGTTTGCTGCATGACAATGTTGTTCCAGATCAAAGTTATGAGCAAAATCTTTAGCGTTGTATTCAAAAGTTGGTATTTTTTTGGAAGTACGACTATGGACTTGATTTTCAGGAATTCAAAAAGCATATAGNTTCTATATTTATATATAATTATAACTATAAATCAGGCTAAAGGTCCATCCAAAGCTGAGGACTCCACATTCCAGATAAAGGTCCTCATAAAACAATTGGCTTATACAGTTCGGTATATAGTGGGAATCTTATTCTTCCATCAGAAATACTTTAGTAACAGCTCTAAATGCAAACTCCACAGTTAGGTTAGATAAGGGAATACTTATTGGGATTTAGCTTCTACTGGGATGCTGAATTGTTTTCTCTGTACCTCAGAGAAACTGCAAGCAAATGAAATTGGGTAAGTAACAGAATCTGATGAAAAACACCTTGCCAAGCACATGGTGCATTGTCTTCATGTATTCTCTATTTGACTTAACCAGAATGGCTCATTCTTAATAAGTTCACTTTAGTCAATTGTCTCCTCTTGTTCTTCTCTGCTAATTCTGTGGTTTTCATTTGTAGAACAATAAATATTTTCCAGGGGAGCTATGGACCCCTTGTTTCCTTAGGGGTGTAGTTTCACTGATATATTTTCGAATAGGAAAAATGTTAAATAAAACCTATATAATTATATATATATTTTCGAATAGGAAAATATTAAAGAATGTTATATATATATTTTTGAATAGGAAAAATGTTAAAGAAAACCTATACCTTCCCCTCAACTGCTCCTTGTTTCTATGCTGTACCATGGCTAATCACACTCCTCAGCTTTGTTTATATAGCAGCTTATTGAGTCACAGAAATGACATGGTTAAAAATAAACCTAGCAGCAGAAAAATGGTTTTGTTTCTTTGCCTCTTTTTTGTTCGATCTTTTTACCTCCTTGAATATCACTTTGTTTCTAGGAAATACCCTCTTAGCAGCCTTCACAGAACCTTCTAGAGATATGCCATAGATACCAAGATCTTTATGATCACCTCATGACTAAATTGTCTCCCATGGTCTAACTTTATACAACTCTAGCTTGCCTGTCATACAATTATCAGCAAAAGTGTACTAGGAAGGGTGAAACCTGTATTAGTAAGACTGTAGCCAGCAGGTCCAGTGATCTTTCACCTCTATTCTGTGAGACCTCTCTATCACCTCTCTTTCACCTGTCTATCTGTGAGACACATCTAGAGTTCTGTGTCCAGTTTTGGGCTCCCCAGTACACAGAAGACATGGACATGCAGTACTGAGTCCAACAGAGATAACGAAGATGATCAGGGAGCTGGAGCACAAGAAATATGAGGAGAGGCTGAGAGACTTGGGTTTGTTCAGCCTGGAGAAGGTAAAGACCTTATTGCTGTTTTCAGCTGGTTGGAGTATACAGAGAAGATGGAGACAGACTTTTTGGAGGTGTATGGTGCTAGGATAGAAGGCAATGGACACAAGCTGGGACATGGGAAATTCTACTTACGTATTAGGTTTGTTTTTTTTTTTTTACTGTGAAGGTGGTCAAATACGGGAACAGTGTCCCAGAGAGGCTGTGGGGTCTCCATCCTTGGAGTTGTTCAGGACTTAGCTGGACACAGCCTTGAGCAACCTGATCTGATTGGTCCTGCTTTGAGCAGGGACTTGTATTGGATGACCTCTGGAGGTCCCTTCCAACCTAAGTTATTCTACGATTCTATTGAAAAACTATTAAAAAATATTTCCCTAAATGAAAAGTCATCTTTGAAAATCAGTTCAAAGGGTGAAACTTGTTCTACCTAAATACAGCTTTCTAAACCTGAGGGGTCTAGTTTAAGTGAGCTGCCTATACTTAAGTGTCTAGAACATATGAGATCAGATACCTTTTGGAAGTGCCTGTCTCTCTCCATTACAACTGAAGAACCAACAAGCCTTGCTTAAGTTAAACTTCTTTTTTAGGGCTCAGAAGGATCCTGCTCAACAATGAGAGGGCATCAGGACTTTGCCAGATATGGAGAACAGTTATTTATGGTTGGGTTTACAGATTTTGCAGAACATAGGAAAAGTGTTTTCAATAACATAAGGCTTTTTATTGGCACTGCCATAACTCTCCCACTGCCCTAGATGTCATGTGTCTGATATTTGAGATGACATGAAGATTTACAGCCTCATGGCCATAAGATGACATAAAAAGTTAAGGGTTTTTCAGAAATTCTCTCAATATTATCTAGTATTTATGTAGCTTCACTGATTCAAAGTATGTGAATCACAAGTTCCAAGTATTATAACCCATATTGCCTTATAACCTTCCCATAACATAGCATATGTCCACACAAAAATAACAGATCACACAATATTTGAACACTAACATCAGAACAGATATTTCATGGATCTATTTAGATGTCCTTTTAAATTATTATTACCTGTACTATAAAGCAATTGAGTCATATTTTTTCTTATTCTTTAAAACACAGGCTTGAAAATTAAATGCTGAAGTGAGTGGTATAATGGTGTGCAAAGTGAAGCCGCCAAGTGTATTATAGAAAAACAAGAAGGAAATGTCCAGACTATATGACTGACATTTGGGGAAAATATTCCACATTACTTCTGCAGTGTGGGTCAGAGCCCTGACTTGCCAAAATAGGCAATTCAGGCATGTATTATCCAAGACAGCATTTGTAACTTGGATGCTAAAAAAGAAATTACAGTTTATTGTGAATGCTGCTAATCATTTACATGATGAAACTCTCAGTGTTCCAAAATAACTGATGTTAGCCAGCTGTTGTTCCTCAGCTAATTGCTATGTTAATGGACAGGCGATCATGCAGCCAGTGATGGTGTAGAACAGGAAAGGAGTGAAGAACTACAAAGCTTTCCAGCCAGCTGTTCTTAGCAATCGCTAACATACTCACCCTCACTGCCAGTGGTAGGCAGAGTCCATCTGCCTGTTACCTACTAGAAGATCATTTAAACATCTACAAACACTTTTTCTTTTATTGATGTTTGCACAGTCATTTGCCAATTTATGAAAGGATGGATGAGAGCCTGTGAAATGGGAAATCAGGACCCTGTTTATAGAACAAATGGTTCTGTGCAACAGGCCTTACAGGCTTCCTTCTGCTGCCCTTCCCTCCTTGCTGTGACTGCCCGGGGTGTCAGTACCAGCATTTGTATGCCTGCTCTGTCAATCAGACCAGGAACAAATCTGGTTGGGTTTTTTTCCTGACATGTTTTTCAAGGTTTTCTTTAAAGCCTGTTCCAGGCACAGGGTGGGAATGAGCAGCCATGAGGGAGAGAAGAAGATGGGGTATCTTATACAATAATCTCTGTCAAACACGTAGGCTTAATCCACAGCCAAAGCATGGACTGAATAGCTCTGGAAAGATTAATGTAGAAAACAGGGAAAATGAAATTATCCACATTAAACTAGCCCACATTTGTCTCACTATGCAGGTAGGTTATTAATCCTAGGGGAACAGTGGGTTTTGAAACACAAGGTTAGGAGAGCCAGGGCACAAGTTTGGGACTTTGCCAGTTTAATTGCTAATTGGATTAGAGTTTAAAGCCTTGTCTGAATCAGGCATAAAGACCCCAGTTTTTACAGCTCACCTTCCTCTGAAAAACATAATTTTCTTCCAGGCTACTCAGTTCTGTATTATGACTTTGCAGCCTAAAGAGACAATATCAATAAACACAGGAGCATTTCAGAAATGTTAGGACAAGAAATGGAAAGAAAATAAAAAGTCTAGTTCCTAGAAACAGGATTGGGTTTGGTTCCATTCTTCCCATTTGGGAATGTGGTTAAGTGCAGAATTAATTTACAAATTTACTGTGTCGGTAGATGTAGATATTTTCAATGCTACAAAGAGCAACCAGAATATGGAATACTTCCTTTTATATATAAATTGTTATTGGGCTTCCCTTTGAAAGTGTGCAGAGGAATCTTGAGGCCTTTGAAATACTAATATCTCAGAAAGAATCTATCCAGCCTCAAAAATTTGGCTTATACAGTACTTAAGACACCAAGGTCAAAAAAAGCTTTCTCATGTTGAGCATTTGCCAATTCAGCTTTTCAGACAGCTAAAAAAGTTAAATTTGGTTTGACAGATAAAAATCCACTCTGTGTGTATATACATATATAGGTAAATATATATAGAGAAAGGCACCAAGAAAATTAGTGGATATTTGTAAAAAAATGAATTCTCATACAGAGGAATTAATTTTCTTATTGGGAAAGGGAAAACTAACAGCTTATAGATGCTTTCTTCTTAAAGGAGCAGGGCAACATATACACTCAAAGCCGGAGATTTTTTTTCTCTTGGGGGACAGTTGGAAACATGGGTGTTAAGGGACAGACCAAATAATTGATGAGCTGTCCAATTTGGGTCCTTTTGCATCTTTACAGATAAATACTGTTTCCTATAATTGATTAGGATGTTGTAATTTTGGGGAAGATAGAGAATCCATGTTTAAATATTGGTTTTGCTGAGCCATCTCTGTGTGGTGCCATCCGTTTTTACCCTGCTACAGCTTTCATTACTCACTGGTTATTTTTCACCTGATGCATCTGCGTAAGTTCCATTAACATTAATGAAAATTCCATGTTCATGTCAGATGCAGACTAACATCTGGAATTAAGAAGACTGGAAATAATAGCTTTAATATTTCCTGCAAAGATGTCTGGGGAGAAGATGGGTTTGGTTCTAACAGCTCCTTCTTTCTTCCCTGCTCATTATGACCATGTATTTGCCTCTTAATATAAATTGTTGTTTACAGAGCTACTGTACCTTTAATCAGAGGATACATGCATTGTGTTTAACCAGCAGTAGAATTTAGACAGATTCTGAAATATGAAGCAATTTATAGGGTGTTTTGGGAAGTCTTAGAAATGTAATTTAGGTTAGAGAGATTCAGAATAATTCTATAAGCACATACAGATACAGATTTCTCAGAAGGAATTACAAGGCTTGACCTATGTGGCATGCCAGCACAAGTCCAGGTCTTCTGATGCAGCTGTGAGTCTCCTGGCTCCTCATTTACTCATACCTGCAGCTGTTCCTGACCTTATAGTCCTTTGGGCACAGAAGATCAAAGACTACTAGGATCTGCATTTCAATTATTTTTAATTTACCTATCTATTTTTATTTATCATTTTAGGCTTAGCTATAAATATAGGAAATAATTTCTTTTTAATCCACTGTAGAAAGTGTAAATTGACAAAATCTTTCACATCAACAGGTGGCAAAAATACTTTTTTACATTCACTCTTGATAGGAACCAGGCTGACAAAATCCCATCTAATTTGAGACATAGACACCTAAATCAAAGCTGTGTGAATTTCTCCTAAACAGCATCATAGACTTGCAGCTTTCAAATACTGCCTAGTCCTGTAGGTACTTACCTACCTAGCCTGAAAGTCCTCTGGGTATCCAGCTTTAGCTCTTAAACATGCCTAAAAGTACTTGCTCTGATGAGCACATATCTCCAGGCTATATTTCCATCATAATCCAGGTTTAGGCATCTATGGAGCTCCTGGAAGAGAGGTACTACATGTGTTTTTGCACTAAACTTTAGTGGGTAAAACACTCACTAGCACCTTAAACTTACCTCAGTCTATGGTTTCCACTCACTCTCCCACCTCTGAGGAAATGCCCTCACTTCAGCACTGTGGGATGTTGGAGTGGGAATGCTTCCTACAGTTCCTCATGGAGCTGAGCCTGGGATCCAGGGACATGAGTCACAGGGCCAAGGGAAGAACAGACACAGGGAGTGTGATTCTAGCCTGGGTGTAGGCACTCCTGAGAGGCTAATACTGCAAGTCTGGACTTAGTTTCCAAAGGCATTTTTTTCTGTAATCCACAATTTCTTTCTTCACTCAGTGTCAGATTTGAAGCAAGGAAGATGCTGCACTAGAATCTGCTGGTGAAAAACATGTGCATGCTCAGCCTTCCAGTCTGAAGGGTTTGAACAACAAAATCTGGTTCTACTGAAATGCCACTTTAGGCTTCTGAAATTCTTCATCGAGCTAGGCTTCATTTTTAAACATGCTTGCGATTGTGATAGCTCTTTAAAGATGAACTGAAATTTTTTGTTCCCTGCTTTTATCCAAGGTTTACCTTTAGTGCTGCCATGATGTTTTTGCAATAGTTGAGATGCCACTACTGTGTGAACTGTAACAGGTCACAAATCTGTGTTATTCAGAGTTTATATGTTCCATATTGTGGTGTGCCTAAAGGCAGTTTCCTCTCATAGTTCCCCTCCTCTTTTACTGTGTGATTAAGTTTTAACTTCTGCCAGTGCTACGATTAATACTGTGAAAAAATATTAGCATAACATTTATAGAAACAAGATGAAAGCAACCTCCTCTGCAAGATTTATTTTCTTTTGCATATGTTTTCCCATTTTACCTTTTTCCCCTTTCTTTTCTTTCCTGAACTGTAGAGATTTGCATTAGTTAGAAACCACTCTCCCTACATAACTCACAGCTCCTGATACTACTTGTCTGTTGTAGCAAATCCTCCAGTATTTTCTCTCTTCTTCCACATTTTGTTAATCCTGCTTTCACTTCCACAAGAACAAAACCAACCAAACAAACAGAAAAAAAAGAAAATCAAAACCAGGTAACCAACCAAACCCACCAGCTGAGCAAAGCACAAGATAATTAAGATCTCTTTTTTTTTTAAGGGGAGAAAAAATATTTTTGAATAATGTAAAAAATCAAGAAAACCCGAAGCATCAGAAGTAGCCAAAAGTAGCACTATTCTCTGAGAATATGGATCTGAAGTTTTGGAGCCCTTAGTCTAACAAGGATCTAAAATTCAAGGGTCCCTTTTCCCTACTGAGTGCACTGGCCATTAGACTGTTGCAAGTGCTATGAATGCACATTAAAAAGAAAGCAGCAATGACTAGATTTTGTGAGGGACCTAAACCAAGGGTCCCAGAAGACTCTGGTTTTGGCTAATGGCTGTTATTAGGCAGGAATTCAGAGCCCAGAAACCTAGTTCAGAGTGTGCTGATGTGGAATGACAGTTCAGGATCCTTAACTTTAAGCGAGGGGCACCCAGCAAACTTTGGTGCTTTCAGGATTACTGAGGTACTAAGCAAAGGCAGTTCTGGTCTTTGGGTCTGGGAGTTCAGTTACAGAATTTCATCCAGAGTGTTACAACCCTTTGGTCTCTGTTCCCCAATGCCTTCTTTTGGTTCTCCTGTGCCTGAAACCTTCTTAGACAGTACTCTGAACACGGGAATCCAAAGTACTTTAATCTACGACTATGCTCATGCTGAGTTATTAATACCTGCCCTCTGCTCACTCCCCAGCCATGGCACATTAATCCTCACTTGGAAGACTTTCAGCTTTATGTAAGACTACTGCGAAGCAGTTTAAAGAAATAAGAACTGCTCAGAAGCTGTGATCTGATCCATTTTGGGGAAAGTGTTCCAGCTAGCCACAGGGTAGCTATTATCTTCCACCATTCAAGCAAGAAGAAACAATTAAATTAAAAAAAAGCCACCACAAACCCCAACAACTGGTAATGCTGGGGAGGGAAACTCAGTAGCTGTAGCAGGAATTTAAAGAAAAGCAGCTCAGCAAAGATTAAAAGAGAATTAGAACCAGCAGGTCTTACCCACTGCCCAGTTTTATGTCAAAGATTTGTGTGGTACTTGCTGCTGAGAATTGTGGGTTTGAAGGCTAAAGTCTGGACGAAAAATGCTCATCAATTTGACTGAAGGTATTCTTTCACACCTCTGGAATTAAAGAGGTGCCCAGCCCCAAAGCCTGCAGCCACACGCATCTGAGATTGCTGAGGATGTGTCAGTGTGAACTGCAAGACTGGCACCTTCCTCTCCCTGAAATGAGCTGGAGATGTTGTCAGGGACTCTCCTGTGCTACATACTTCAGCTGGACACTAGAACAAAAACCATAGATTAGCTTCCTTCTATATGGTTCATTGCAGACTGTTTCATCCTCTTTAATGTTTACAGATAAATAGGATTTACAAAGCACCTCAGCTTTGGCCTATTCTGAAATCTGATGAAGCTTTGCCACTGGTATAAATCCAGTGCAAAATCAGGCTAATACCAGTTATAAAATCTCCACAAAGTTCAGTGGGAAAACATCTAGGCCAAATAGGGCTGTCACTGAAAAATGAGACCCTGAAGACATAAACACTCCCCCAAAACTAACATCCCCCCCAAAAAAAAAGAATAAACATTGTCAGCCTGAGCATATATCCCAGGAGAAAACTCCATCTCATAACCAGAGATGCAGGAGTATGTCATGTAGAAGTTTCTTATAAATTTATTGAAATCTCTTTGCTAAAATGAATTTTCTTTACAAATCTTTGACAAAATAGACTTCAGGTCTGTCTCAGTATTGCAAAGTGCTGTTGCTGTAAAATCCATCTGTTATACCTGGGTTTGACTTGACTAGTCACAAGATGGGCATCCTCTTCTGGGCTCTGGGGCCGATTAATATGGTGTTTTCCCTCTGTGTCAAATTAGGTATTTACAATTGCCTTGGTTTTTGCTGGAGGGAACTGGGTTGAGTTTATTGTTTGATTTCTTAATTGCACTGGCCTTCTGAAATGACTAAGATTCTATAAAAAATATCAGGAATATGTCTCTTCTTTTTGGGCTGCTACTCATTTATTATCTTCATTTCAAAGCGTTGTGTTGTCTTTAAATTATATGATAGACACTGTTCAGTCATTGTCGCTGGATGGTATGAAACTGAAAACCAGTTAAGTTTTAAACAGAATTTAAGCTAAGCGTGAGGGCAGGCTGGGGGCCCCAGGTCAGCCCCCTGGAGACAGGGGTGGGCAGAGGCTGGGCCAGCACATTGGCCTGTGGGTTGAAGCCTGGATCAGAGGGGCTGTGGGCAGCCCCGGGCAGGACTGCCTCGCAGCAGAGCCATGGCCCAGGCACAGGATCCTCCCTGGGCCAGGGTCTGGCCTGGCCGCAGCCTCCCCACGGCACTGGGAGCAGCCCCACAGTCCCCATGGGACAGGGCCGCCCTTGCTGTGTGGCTGGACCTGCCCTCCCAGGGAGAGATGTGGCACCAAACCTGGTGGGAACTGGGTTTTCTCAGATTTTTTTTTTTTCACTCCACAGCCATTATTTTTCCTCTCATAAGCAACAGAGGTTTCTTGAAGATTTCCTAAATCAGTTCATAGATTTCAAGTATTTCAGCCTAAGTGTCTACGGTATTTCATTTTAGAGATAACGGCAAATTTGTGTTCCTGAGATCAGATGATGTGAATTTGACCTTCATCTGCAGACAGAGTTTAGTTTGCTTCCTCATTTTTTTTTTCATGTTTGTCTTTCTGTTGGCCAGAATCAATAAACAAAGCCTCAGGCTAAAACAAATAATGTTGCCAGCAACATAAAAGAGAAGATGACAAGAATATAGAAAAACACCTTTCTAATTATGTTGCTTTATGGCTTCATTTGTTTAATATCATGGAATTAATTTTTTAAGTAAGTTTACTTGAGGTTATTGAAAATTGATTCCTAGCAATTTAAATTGCTTATTATTAAATTTTATTGGAACTAATAAACTAATTTCAGTCCAGTACTTCCCCATCTGAAGAAAAATTCAGAAGACTATTTTCACAAAATATTGGTGAATATTGCTTGTATTCTCCATTGGACTTATTTTAATTCTTATTTCAGAATTTAGCTCAAAAGGTACTATAAGATTCTTCTAACTTTTCTCTCATATTCTCAATGAGAACTGGCTCCAAATGGATCCCCAAAGAAGACTTGAAACTCTTGTTTAATACCAGAGAGCTGATGGCTCAGTAAAATCCAGATATTTGTAAAATAATTACATTTCTATTCTGGACTAATGGATTTTTAAAAAGTGTACAAATAACATCACTGTCAAACATGGGCACAGTTAAAACCACTTAGTGATTTAACAACACATAAACCAAAAATGAAATAGTAATGGTTCACACAAGCTATCATTGCTTAGCTTGCCCCTACACATTTTTGGAGTTGGCACTGACAGTTTATAGACAAGTCTTTTCTAAATTTCCATAATTCCTGATCATCAAGTGAAACATGTCCATATATAGTCACTGCCTCTCCTGAATGAGCAGTTGTCATTAAAAACCCTGGAAGGTATAAGCAAGAAAATAATGTGGTCTCTCAAAAATTAATGAATTTGGATTCTGATAACTAATATTGGACTGTAAAATTGTTACATCAGGACACCACAAAAATTTACCACCAACACAACCTGAACCATATATCAGTAGAGGTTTTTATTCCACATGATAGTAAGTAGCCCATGAGGTCCATTGTCATTGCTTCTCAGGGGGCCCCAGGGCTGAAATGGCTAGAAACCCAAGTGCAATTTCATTAGCTCCTCATATCATGGCAAGGTTTGCTGCCAGCAGAACTGGTTGAAAAATGAAGAATTTTCCACTCTTTTTAGACAAAATATGGAGGAATTCAAGTAAATTAGGCTCTGACTGTGGTCTATTAACATTTGACATCACCAGCCATGTGGGTAAACTTTAAGATGTTGGCTGAGAATGGTGCTGTGATTTGAACATACCTTCCTGTCATCATCTCTGCATTGACACTGTTTCTTCGCAGGCAGTGAGGGACCTATGCTAACCTCTCTGGGATGGGAGAACGGTTGGAAGAATATCTGATTATTTGAAGGCTGAGGTTTAAATTTTCAAAGACTTGTGCTCTGTGAAGTGTAGGAAAATTTAATTCATGATGAATGGGGGAAATTTTATGGTAGCAAGTAGAAAGCATATCTTGGGGAGTGGTTTTTTGGAGGAGGTCAGGAGGCAATAATTGACTGTGTTTTCAAATGCTGCCCGATGCACCTGCATGAGGGCACGTAGGGTCTATTTAAAAAACATGAGAAGTTTTATTCTGCTAAATCCCGCTGTGTGTGTCAAACTGGTTTACTTTCCTCAGCAAGATGTGCAGCTGAGCCTCTCAGGGAAATCATGCACTGCTCAGAGGTGCCAGAGTAGCAGTATCTCCTCTAAATCTTGTGTCCAGTATGGGAAAAAAATATAAAGAGTTTCAAATCCACTCTCTCTTGGATCCTTTAGGTGCTATCAGTGCCAGAATCGGAAGTTTCATATATGGCTCTCTCCATAGGTGCTGTTATGCATCTCCAAGGCTTTCAGACATCTGGCTAAATAAGATGAATCACTGTCACCCATTTGAAAGGTGGAGAACAAAGAGCATGTCAAGGATGATGTGAGAACATCTCTAGCAGTTACCTTTGAGACAAAACTATCATAGAGTCTATAAAGAATTGCTTGTCTACAGGCAAGGTCACTCATATCAATTTTCATGAATTGCCATCACTTCCTTGAATGTCATGAACTATGCAATCAAAGGCAAGCAATAAGCTTCGTTAAATCAGGGTTGCAACCTTTAATGATAATATCCACAGCTTTTATGGGATCAGCTCAGTTTTAATTAAAGATTATTGAAATGGATGCAGAGCAAACTGGAGAATGTGATTCAATAAGTAAGGTCTTTAAAGAACAAAGTGTTACAGGAAGACTAAAAGAGCCAATGGATCACTGGATCTATATCTGGTCGTCCTCTGTGCCAGGAAAGATGGTTTATTATTCTTGGATTGCATCAGCAAGAATTCCATTGGCTCAGTCTCTCTAATCAGGAAACTTCAGGAAATTGCTAAACCACTGTATTTTCTCTTCAGGTTATTTTGATCTCCTTTTCCTGTGTTTCCGTCATTTTCTTTGTGACTGCTGTTTATGCAGACACGTCTGGCCTCGCTAGTGTAGTCTCAGCAACATATAGCTCACTGAAGTCTACAACACCTAGCCAGATGTATTTGAGATGGCCTTCTACTTGACCTCCAGATACCATTCCTGAAGGATACAGGGCTCTCACATGTCCTGCTCTGTAAGGCTGTCTCAGAAAATTGTGGTGTCTCAAACAGCACAGCACTTGTCTTTAGCTGAGTTGAGCTCAGATTGTCGAGGTAGCTGTTGTTGAGGAACAAACTAGAAAATCAAACTTTTTCCTATAAATTGATCTGTGCGTGGAAGCTTCTGTGCCCATATGGAGCTTTCAGTAAAATATTAAGAATGGGTGACATAGGTACTAGGAAGGAGCGCTGATTTATGGTTAGAATAGTGCCGTATCACCTGCCTCAGCAGCAGCCTTTGGGAGGTCAAAAAACTTCAGTCATTCAGTGTTTACCTAATTTTCTGTTTGAGCTTAGCTGTCACATTTCTCATACCTAATAAAAGAGAAACTTCTGAATTACAGTTTTAGCAAGCTAACAGATAAAATAATACACTGGTTCATGCAACACTGCGTCCTATCTAACAGTTTATGTAACATAGCTATAATATTCAGCCAAGTTTGAACTTTTCTTTCTAAATTTCTTTTAAGACATAGTACTCAGATAGAAATAAATTATACAGTTTAGTTTAGGTCTGGAATTTTATGTTTTGGGGTTTATTTCCATTGTGAAAAATAAACTGTCAATTTCCACATGATGTTTTACTCAATTTCAAGACATGAAATCACCTCACAATCTTGTCATCTTTCCTAACAGGAATAAAGACAATTGTCATCAGTTATCTTCAGAGTTGGCATAATTAATATCTACAGTTATTATGTTAGCCTACACTGGTGTATGAAATAGTAATAGCTCCAAAAGCCTGTCTGCTACAAACACCTCATTGAAAAGTAACTTTCTAAAAAAGCAGCTACAATTAAATATTGTAAATTACTGAGGCAATATAGCAACCACTAAATGATTAAATTAAACTATAACTTTTTAACAAGGCTAAGTTCAGTAAGGCTAAGTGTCAGGTCCTGCACTTGGGTCACAACAACCCCATGCAATGCTCCAGGCTTGGGAGAAAGTGGCTGGGAAGCTGCGCGGTGGAGAAGGACCTGGGGGTGCTGGTGGACAGGCAGCTGAACATGAGCCAGCACTGTGCCCAGGTGGCCAAGAAGGCCAACAGCATCCCGGCTTGTATCAGGAATAGTGTGGCCAGCAGGAGCAGGGCAGTGATCGTGCTCCTGTACTCCGCACTGGTGAGGCCACACCTTGAATATTGTGTTTAGTTTTGGACCCCTCAGTACAAGAAGGACACTGAGGTGCTGGAGCGTGTCCAGAGAAGGGCAGCGAAGCTGGTGAAGGGTCTGGAGAGCAGGTCTTATGAGGAGAGGCTGAGGGAACTGGGTTTGTTTAGCCTGGAGAAGAGGAGGCTGAGGGGAGACCTTATTGCTCTCTACAACTCCCTGAAAGGAGGTTGTAGTGAGGTGGGTGTTAGTCTCTTCTCCCAAGTTACTAGCGATAGGATGCAAGGAAATGGTTTAAAGCTGTGTCAGGGAAGGTTTAGATTGGATATTAGGAAAAATTTGCTGACTGAAAGAGTGGTCAGGCACTGGAACAGGCTGTCCAGGGGAAGTGGTGGAGTCACCATCCCTGGAGGTATTTAAAACATGTGTAGATGTGGTGCTTAGGGACATGGTTTAGTGGTAGACTTGGCAGTTAACAGTGGAACTAAATTATCTTATAAGTCTTTCCCAACCAAAATGATTTTATGATTCTATTATTTGACAGTAAAGAATGTAGCAATTTTTTCATGGGAAATAATTCCTTTTTTCTCACTTATTATTTTTATACTGTGCTATATTGAAACATCCTCAATGACAGAGAACACCATAATTGTACAAAATTTCCTGAGGAGAGTCCAAAAAACAAATATCTATTTCATGTAGCCTTTCAGAAGATTCTTACTAGTATTTGAAGATGTCTGATAAAATTACATGACAAAGATGTGTAATACACATTTCATGATCTCAAGGGCTTTAAAGAAATAGTATTTTGCAATTTCCCACATGAATTTTTATATGAAAACCTCAACATAATTTCCTATTTATTTATGGAGAACCTTGATTGCAAAGAAATGGATTTTGAATGTTGGCACACTGTGAATCAGTGAGCAGCTGCGACAGAAGAGGAGTCAGAAGTTTCATCTCCCATTTCCCAGCTTTCTCCTCCCATATTGCCTCTGCCATGTTCCATTTGCACATATACTTGGTAGCAACAGCAATGTAAAGCTGAGTAATTTCTAGCAGGGGAAGCTGTGAGCTGAGAGGCTTCGCAACTTGCATCCTGAGCCTATCTAAAGAGGGTCACACAAGGACTCAAATACAGCCTCCTTGAGAGTCTGACTGCCAAAATTCCTAACCTTACATTAGCCTGTGAGGATATGCTGAGCAGCCTTGTGGTAGGAATGGCTCTTATTTTTTCAGGTTGAATTTTATTTGTACTGCCATCACAGCCTTATTGTTGCAGAACTATAAGCTCTTTTTGCTTTACTAAGGCAGGATCAGGGAAAGCACTGAGATAACAAGCGTCCCGATTAGTTATTGCCAGGCACCTGCAAGTGGAAAGGGTGGATTGTAGATTCTTCCCTTCATTTAGAGATTAGCTTCATCTACCTTAATATTTGTGAGCAGTTGCTAACATTGAAGGATTTTTAATAATGTGATTTAAATGTGATTAATAGGTGATAAAGTTAGCTTTAAAATAAAAATCAGATAATATCAGCTGTTTATTTCATTTGCTAGTTATGTAGTGACGCTGATGCTTTAAGTGATAGATAATTACTGTCTTGATCTAGTAATTGCTCATCATCATATGACAGATATTTTCTGCATTTATACAAAGTTGGTAGTTCTGTTGAGATATTTACTTTCTTGCAAAGATACCAGTAAAGCTAAGCCATATGACATGATCTTGTTATTCGGCCCAGTATTATCTAGCTATATAAAGAAAAACAGGCTTCCTACTGACTTCAGCTCTAAATGGCTCTTAAGCACCAACTTTAGTGGAATTATTGCATGATGTTTTGCTATTATGAACTTCAGCAGCAGTGAAAAATGAGAGTGACTGTGTTTGGAGTAGTGCTATTTACTTTTTAAGTAAATGCTGACATTATGGCTAAGAGCAAAGGTGGTTTAGAGGTGATGGATGATCCAAAACCTAGATTTCTCCTCTGCCACAAACTTACCTTAAGTAAGTAATTTCAGCTCAAGGAGCAATTTGGCAGCCTACAGCTGCCAAAAGGGGTGGTCCTACTACTTTCCCCTCTTATGGCCATGCTTGGCACCCGCACCTGTCAGATCTTGTGATGAGCTGATTCAGCTCCTTAAAGTGGCAGAAAATAATTAAGTTGTTGCTGTTGCCAATTCAGTGAGCTGAATCGGTTCATCCAGATGGTGACCAGGGTGGTTTCAAGGGAGGGGCTGGAATGTGAAATCAGGAGAACTGAACTGGAAAGAGAGGGGAAAGAAAAGGAAGGTTTTGTCTTTTGGTAATAGCTGTTAGATCTGCTCAGCACTGTTGTGAAACTTCAAACTCAGCATACTGTCCCCAAGACCATTGCCCATCTGCACCGTGTGAAGAATGACTCCCATTTGTTATCCATTTTAATGATGCCTCTGTTTACCTAGGAAGTTTAGTCACTAAGAAGGCAGTACACACTATACAAGGCAAAATATGACTCTGCCTAATATATAGTATTATGGCTAAAATATACAAAAGAAGTGCAGAAGAGAAATTCAGAGGAAGAAGTAATTTTTTTTGTCTGGAATGGGGGCAAAGAATTCATTAGTATCTGCCAAATTCTACACAAAAAAAAGTGTATCTTTACAGTAATATGAATAAAGGCAGAAAAGCAATTAAGATGGAAGCTGAGATAGCTTAATATCCTTAAGTGTTCAGTAAGAAAATTCATGGAGCGAAGAAAGGGCCAGTGGCTGTGAGGAGCGCTGGAGTCCTTTCTGCAGGAGCTGACATAGCTGAAAGCCATTCACCTCCTTCTGTAATGAAAGTGAGACAGGAGCAGCCCTGAAGGTAGCGTGAGCAAGAGAGTTAAAAGTAGGGTGGCTTACAAAAAGCTACAGGGACAGCCTCAAAAGAAAAACCTGAGTCTGATGTTGAATTATTTTGTATACAGGACGAAAGCCAAGCTCTAGCAAGAAAGTATGTGAGCAGACATAAGGCACGTAAGCTTAAGGCATGTGTCTATTCAGTGGGAGACAGAATTGGGACAGAACATGTTTAGACTTTTCTTCTTTTCTTGACTTTAAAATCTGTCTCCATCTTCAGTTAATGAACTAAACTGCATTTAATTGTAATGTGTTTCAAGGAGGGGATATAGAGTATTGTAAATTTTATTCCTGTATTTTTCATTCCTGTGACTGCAGTGAGCTTTCTTGTATTTATAAGTACTAGTTGAATGAGGATTTTTACGATCAGGTCTAATAGCTATATGGTATAAATTCTGCTATATCATTTTGTTGAAAACATTTGGAATTTTCCCCATTTATTTTGTAAATTTGTTATTTACATCTAAAGCAAGAGTAAACATTATAAAGTACATAGATGCTAGAGTGACAGATCTGAAACTCCTCTGAACTTACTGAAAGAAAATAGTCCCTTTCGTATTCTGCAGCTTTCACTAAGTAAGACAGATAATGTATTCTGAAAAATGTTCTGTGTGCAAATAGCACCTAAATCTCTTCTCAGAGAATAACAGATACATAAGGCCATATTTTAAATCAAGCATCTCACTTCCATATACAGTTTGGCAAATCAAATGTTAAGAAATTCCATTTTTGGTAGATAGATACTGAGTGTTAAGCTCTGCTCAACAAATTGATGTAGTAAATACAGAACTCTCATTCTGGAACATATTCTTTTTCCCTAACCAACTTTAAAAGCAGTTCTCAACTAAAGTTGTCCCCTTTCTGCTGCCTCTCACCTGTTTCCAATTTTGCAGAGCTGATTAGCATTCCCAGTCCCTGGGACAAGAAGTTAAAACCTTCCCTAGCCCAGTTGTGCACCTAACTGCACACACAGCTGCAGAGGGGACTTCGGTGACTCAGGTGTGTGTCCTTAAAGGAGATTTTAACAGGTGCTAATGGTGCTGTGAAGAAGTTACTGCAATCGCAAGTAATGTGCAATTTCTTTTCTTCAGTAAAATGGCTAAGTTTAGCACCAAGCTCAAAGGAGGATTGAAAATGCTGCTGTAATGGCAGTGAAATTTATTTTGCATTGACAGAAAAATCATAAACTATTGCTAGAAATGTTACTTGCTGATTAAACTTCAGTACCTCCAAGCAAACACTTGAAAAACTCAGCTTTTAATCAGCCAAAAGTAAATTATCAAAAATAATAGTTAACAGTAAAGAAACATAATGATAAAATGGCTAATTTAAAACTATTTATGCATGAAAGGTAAACAAATAAAGAAGCAGTTGTATATTATAAGGTTTGCTCTCAGACTTCAGAACATCTGGAATTACTCAGTGTTTTCTCATATAACTTAAATAATATTTCTGGATAAAGAGAAGGAGGGAATATGACAGTCTCAGATAATGAGCAGGTGGACTCAAGCTTTCTTCTGCTTTTCAGATAGCAGTAGGCATAGCATTGGTAGTAACAATTACAGCTGAAAACCTTAGTCCTTTCTAGTGATCACAAGCTGTTTTTGCAATGCTATTTTGTTTACAATCTACTTGCATGATTTGAGAGCAAACAGGTGAAGAATAATCTGGAAGTTTTCATCCCTGTGGAAGCTGATCTGGTCTTGGAGCAAGGCTTTTCTTACTGACAGTCTATGCAGTTGTTGTACCAAGTTGTATAGTTATTACACAACCACTGTAGAAAAGATATCAAAGTCAGTTTGATAAGACACAGACACTCATGCAGAAGTCATTACCAGGTAACCAACATAATTAACCAATTAACCAATTGATTAATTCCAAGAAAAACCTAAAATACTTTCAGTACATTATAATTGTGCTACTAATAGATTCCTACCTACTCATAAAATACATGTCAATGTTTTCGGAATACTCAAATAAAAAAAATAATATTCTGAAATTATAGCCTGCATTTCTGTAATTATTCAGACAACTTGATTTTCATCAGCTGAAATCAGGACACAACATCAAAGTTTTCTGAAACGCCATGATAAAGGTCAATAACCCAATGGATGTTCAGTATGGACGGTGTGGTTTTCCTTTTCTCTTCACTGAAACAGCACAAAATTAGAACCTTGAGGTCCTGAGGAGGGACTAAGGTCACTCCAAATTACCTTTTTACGTCTTATTTCTGTCTTGTATCAGAGACAGAGTGAAGTCTTGAATTCAAGCAGGCTTAAGTGGCTGTCTGAATTATGACAGCTTATTTCTAGCATCCGACAACTAGCAGTGCCTAGACCAGGACTTGTGGCATGGTCCCTGTAAAATGCAGGGAGTGAAGACACAAGGAAAATTTTCCCCCAGCTGAATCTGATATAGTTAGTGTATATAAGAAAAAAATTACAAAATCTATATATATTGCATATTTGTCTCTGTGGAAGTAAATGAAGATGTAGGTCCTGTTATAACTTATTATGTTGTTATATAGCACTGGCCTTCATACTATCAGATTAACTAGGTTGTGGGGTTAAAACTGTTAGTTTAGTTTTTTAATCTCAAATGTGCTTCCTTTTAGAAACATAATTTTGTTGTAAAAGTACTTTTAATTGCTGTTTTACTAGAGTGGTTTTGTCCTAGTAGGACACTGAGATTGGAGACACATAAACATTTTAATTGTCGCAGATTACTATGAAATGGGTATGCAGCGTGTGCTCCAAATAACCTCTTTTCCTCCCTGTTTGCTGTATGGACCTGCCGGGAGCTGTCTACTCCAGTAGACTTCCCCAGTGGGCAGTTCAACTTGCCATCCCTGTTGTAGGTGTTCCCACATGGAGATCCCAGGCAGTGTCCACAAAACGCCCATAACTGGCTGGGGTAGAACAACATAAGGCCACCTCTCCTCAGCTTTCCCCCTCTCCCTGCTCCTGGAAAGGGAAATTTGAAATTAAAACCAGCTTTGGGGGTTCTGCCTCTCATCTTGCATTACAGCAGTTCCCAAAAGCCAAGCTTTGTGGCAGTTGATCCAAGAAAGGCTTGAGAGCATTTGCACCATCACACCTCTGTACTCCCATGAACACTCTGCTGCTTAAAAGATGCCAGGATGAAGGTGGTGCCCAACCCTCTAGTAATGGGCTACTCACCCTGCATCCCACAAAACACCAGATTCCTGCAGGAGGCCCATACAACCAATCCAAGTGGCTTTTGGAGGGCACAAGTACTTTTGCATACAATTCATAAGGAAGTCAGAGAGCAGAGGACAGTCTAAGAGCTGTTATCCTAGAGACAAGAACCTTGACCCTTGCAGCATTTTTGGTGATGATGATTCCATAAACTTCTCTAGCAGTTTCCCAGAGCAGATTGGCAATATTTCAGACAGATTCTGCAAATACTTGGGGGAGGCAAGGAGACATTGGGTCATCTGGAAATACTAGATACTTTATCAGTCTAGGAGGTAGTAGGAAAGAAAATCACTATATAATTGCACGGTGAACAGATCTTTAATTTCCATTTATCCCACTGGCTAAGGTAGTACCTGAATCCAGCACTTGCTCAGCTCAACCTGGCACCACAGAGCAGCCATGGATCAGTCTCGAGAGAATTCACATTAAGTAGATGTTTAAGTGGACTAAGACAGAAGCAGTATTCTGTCAGAGTAAACCACAGTAACATCCTGATTACACATATTGGCCAAGCTACTCTCTAATATATTAGCTGTTAATCTTTTGCTTCTGGTGACTCTTTATGCCAGCTGCTGCAATTCAAAACATAATTGCTAGTGAAGTGGCAAAAAAAAATAAAAATAAAAAAAATTAGAGAATGCCCAGGTGCAAGCTGTTCAGGGCCACAAGGCTGTTTTCCAAGCCATTTTCAGACCAGATGATGCTTGTAGACAATTCTGAAGCAAGAGTGAAATTGAGCAACCAAAGGAGGGGGTAAACTGCACCAATAAAATATGAAGGGGGCCAATATTATAAGGCTTCTGTAAGTTATAGGAGATGGATGAGAGAATTTATCCATCTTTCTTTACTGTGTGCCTAGTAACAGTGATGGCTGGGAAACTACAATGTCAAACCCAGTATCAGAATTTTTTCTGATCTTTGGAAACCAAAAACATATGCTGTAAGAAGTAACTGGGTGAGAATTAATCATCCACCACTGCAGTAAGTAGGAAAAATTTGGCTGCTACTTGACATCTCTGCATATGAAATGGGCTATAATTGCAGCGACTAATATTTCTAGCACTGTTGTGCTGGAGCCATGCTTTTTGAAAAGGTACTTCAAGGACTTCTAGTGTTAACAAGTAAACCTCATTTTGGACGATATACAGGCACCCATGCTGGAAACATCCAGCATGGTATCCGTAGTATGAAGGGTGGTCTTAATATTCCTAAAGCTTTATTTGTGCCCCTAATTTGTTTCCTAGACTATTTCTTGAGATGGTTTGGAATAAAATTATAGGAAAACCTGGACATTACACAGTAATATTTTTAATGAAAAATCACTGCTGACTGAACAAGCAGGTATGTTTGAAGTTAGAGAGTTTCCAGGGAGGGTGGTTATTGAAGCTGACTTGAAGACTAAGTTTGAAGATGAATTTGTTCAATCATGAAAGCCATGATCCATTATGTTGTGTAAAACCCTTCTGTCAGCACCTGACAGGAAGCAAAATGGGACAAGTTTAGATTTAAAGGGGTCACTGCTAACATGCTGATTTGTGCCTCCCAGCAAAAGGGGAAAAGGAAAATTTAACATTTTGACACTAAATGAGCTAGTTTACTTACAAGTCCTAAAATCTGGCTGAACAAATCTTTTTATCAAAGTAACTCTGATTTCATAGCTGATCTTGTAACATCACTTGTGCTGCTGGTTGTTGCTGGTGTCACCCCCCTGCTCTACGCTGCCTCTTCCTCCTTGCTTTCTTAACCATCCTTGCTTTTCGCAGCTGTGCTGCTAACAGGGCTGCTCCTTAGCACCAACATTAAAACACAGCTCTCCACTGCAAGAACTCTGAATTCCTTCGTCCATTTGTCTTCTGAAAGACCTCCTTATTTCGCCCTGCAGTGACTGTGGCTGATGCCGTTGTTTGGTGTTGTTGCCCTAATGCAATGTCCAGCAAGGGAGCACTACACTGAGCTCTTATGGTGCTGTAATTTGGGTTGCTCTGCAGTCCAGCTGGGTTGCCTTTGTAACAAGCACTGCATGTGCAAAATTCATGGGTTTTAGACCTGTCCATCAATGTCTTTCATTTCTCTTCCCTTTGATCCATCAGCTAGCAACAGAATTCATCTCCTCCTGAGGGCTCCTCTGCCATCTGGGTTCATTGCTGGGGAGGGAGATGTGGGGTCTTGCCATTGCTTTAGGTCCCAGCCATTGGGCTTTTGTATATAAGGGTCCTAGGGGAACTGGACTGACAGACTTCGTGGCCTGCTGCAATTTCCCTTCTCCATAAATCTTCCCTCTATAACTAGGCGGGTGATAGTCTGGTCCACCAACAATCCCAAACAAGTGTCAACCAACAGATGCCTGTACTGAAAACCAGATGTAGCTACGCAGACATTCCTGTTACTGGCAAAAGGAGAGAGCAAAGGCTTCCATTAAACATGTGCTTTCTTTTCCTTGGAAATGTTCACCTGTTGGTCTGAGTATTTTGGAAAGTCTTCAGCTAGCCATATTGGCCTAGACCTTTATCAGCCACAGGAGCAGAGCAGAGGATATTTACAGACCAAGAGAAAGCACCCAGGATATGAAAGAAAAAGTCTGCAAAGAAGGATCATTTGATGCTTAGAGAAGTTTTTGTATACAAAGTTTCTAAGACTCTAAGTAATTTTTGAAAATCAGTAGCAAACTACTTCATGTTTGTGTATGAATTATGTGAGTACATTAAAGGAAACGTGGCCTCTTACACAGTAAGTATTCACGCTCCATCTATCTGTAACCTCCAGGAAAATGTCTCTTGTGACTGTTTATAAATATCTCCAAGGGACATGCTGCAAGGTGAGAGTAAGGTGAACAGATATATAAAACCAGAAAAGAAGAAGCCGGCAACAACTAAATTTTGTCTAAAAATCCAAAGGCTTTTCCTAAACAGGACCACTGGAGTAGTTCTGGAACAGTGAGGAGAGGAATAAAAGAATGAACATACTTTTAGGTGAAATTCAATAATAAATTTGTGAAGGGGATTATATGACATGGTGCATTCAGTAGCCTAAGTGTAATGATTCAGGAGGTCTTCTTGAAGCCTACTCCAAATGATTTGAAGTAAAGGTATTCTCTGAAAATTGTTTATTGATGAACTCCATAGTGTGCCATACATCGTTTTCATTGACGGTGAGGAATTTGTGTAGCATCTGGATCCAGTTTGTACAGCACCTGATTAAAAAATTATTTTAGGGAAAATATGCTGTTCCAAATTAGCCATAAATATTTCAGTTTTTGCAGAGACAGGATACCTTTTTGCTTCTTATATCATTTTGAGGGGGGGAAAGAAAGAAGAGGAAGAAATATTCATTATAGCAGCTCTTGTCCTTACATCACTAAAAGTGTTTAGTACTGAATATTACTAAGAATGGAGCAAAGAACTGCATGTGCATATGCTCTGAAGTCATCAGCTATACACATGTGCATGGAAAAGTTGTGAAGTGGACTTGCATATATGTATATTTAGGTGTATATATTGGTTGTCTCAGGGCAGAAAGGCATGCTTCAAACTCTGCTGTTGTGGACTGAAATCAAACTTGAATGCTGAATAGGGCTGTAGTTGATGTTTTTTCCGCATTCAACTAAATTGTTCCTTGAATGGTCCATAAAGCATGTGCAATAGATGCAAAGCAGTGCTTCCTGAAGATGTCTGAAGCTCTAAGATGCTGCTCTGACACAGGAAGCAGAGAGTAATTTTTCTTAAGAACTGGCTTCTGAAAAGCCCCAGAGAAGGACCAGAGTCCTTTTAATCTTTCAAATAGACACCAACTCTAAAGAAGCTGTTACAACGTCATGTATCTCAGCTGGAAGCACAGTCCATGTCTGGACAAGCAAAACATGAATTCCTGCAGTAAAGATGAAAGAGAAATAAAGCTGTTGGGCTAAGGGTTGGGTAACGTGTTTATCATGGCCTCATTTCTTGCTAAGCAACTATTAGAAAATACTGCAGCTGCACAACTTTATGATTATCAAGTTAATTGGGGAAGCTTCTGGTTCTATGGAGTTTGCCCCCAGAAGCAAAAAGGAAATGCATAAACTGTAAAAAAGTAATGAGAGTTGTCTTATGGGGAGGTTATAAGGGAATTGCTGCACTTTATGAAGCTGAGAATTGAAGGATGCAGATACCTTGGACCTATCTGGAAGCCTGGACAGCCACCATCTTTCTAAGAGATGCTAGTGGCAGAAGAGGCAGTGATGGCTGTACCATTGTTTCCAACAGAAGGCTTTTATAAATTGTTTTTTTGTGATTTTTTTTTTTTCAAATTCTGACTGTGTAAGTAATGCTAAAATATTAAATGCATGTATTGTTTTAATAACACTGGGATGTCCTTATTTCTATGATGGCTGCTGAAATGTTTATGCTATGATTGAAGGATGGTGATTTATGCCATATTGGGAAAATATCTGGACCATTTCAAACAGGCACTATGGCTGATACTTTGCACAATAATAAAACTGTTAATACTGAGAAAACTAATAATTTAAGAAGATTCTCATGACAATCAAAAAACAGACAAGCAGACAAAAAATAGTCAAAAACCAGAAAAATCTTGTTAGGACATAAGGCTTGCTCTCAAAAAAAGAAACCAGGAAGAGCTGTGATCACAGTAAATGAAATATAAATTCTTAATTTCAGTCAGAGAAAAAATGATACTATTTCTCTAAATGTTTTTCTTTTGATTTTACTCCTGTTGTAATGGGGCTAACTGAACCACAAAAAGTTGAGTAAGCTGAACTAAGATACCACCATGTGAAGTACGGAGGTGCTTAACTACTGTTCCATAAAGCATTATTGATTCAGTGAAGTGTTAGATGGACTCATGCACATGTCCATCTGGAGTGGTGGATACCATCAGGGCATTATGTTCACAACGCTCAGCTTTTTAAAACTGCTTACTGATTTTTCTGGTTCATTTTAGATTAAACTCTATAAATATGTCAAATATTCTGTAAATAACAGAGGAAGATGGAAAGGAACTGATATTGCAGATGCTGAATTGCTTCATTAACTCTAATATTGTTGTCTTAGATATGCATCACCTGCCCTAGACTGAGTGAAACATCCAAAGGGGTAATCTCTGACACTATATTGTGTAATAAATATGAGAAACATATTTTAATAAGACTTTACTGTGATCATCTGGTAGCAAATTATTGCCTCCTGTACTCACTGCACAAACTGGCAACATGATGCCTCAACATAGAGATCCTTTTTGCAAACAAATGGCTGTTTGGGGACTAGGGTTTGCATACTAAATAGGGGATGCAAGGGAATGGCACATCATCTACTACATCCTCGTCAGGGGATCAAAATCAGGAGTTTGATGTATAGTCATGGGAGAGTGGCAAACACCTTTGTGGAGGCTAATCAGAACACCATTGTTAAATGGTGACATAGTTAACATAGTACATAATCACTGGTAGGTGAAGTTCAACTCTTATAACTGCACCAGCTCTAAAAAAGTGTAAACAGGATGATACCTGTGCTTTATTTCCCAGGGTGTGCGACCCTGCAACAGTAAATCTTTTAAGCAGTTCTGTCTGTATTTTGTGGAATCAACAGCCTGGATATTTTCTGCAACATAATACCTTGAGATATGTTCAGGGTAAATTATTTTAGATGGAAATGAGTCATGCTCCTGCAGTGAAATGCCTTTCCAAAATTGCTCAGTAAGAAATAATAGAGACTCAGTTTTATGGTGATGAAAACAACACCCTGAGAGAAAGACTGGTGAGGGTGAAAGCTCTACTAGCTTTGACATTCATGAAGTGTAGAGAAGATTTACTCACACATCACTCTGACTCTGCAACCAGTGGGTTGCAACATGAAAGCTAGAAGTCTGAGGGTAGCTACACTTCTGGTGGTGGTTTTTTAACAATTATTTTTAACAGCTCTCGGTCATCAGGACAGTGCTGTGGTTAAATAGATTTGTTTTGGATGCCAACAGGAGAGGCAGATGTGCAGACTCACACTAGGAAATTGAATTAACTCTTCAGAGTCATTAGAATTTGCCAAGAAAATGAAGACACCCCCACCCCTCCCTGCAGACAGAAGCTGATGGGGTATGGAGAGGACTCTGACACTGTAGGTATGACAGACAACATGAAATAGAAGAAAAATGACCCGAGGTAAAAAGGAGCTCAGAGCCAGCATATACTTGTCATGTAGCTCCAGGACTAGTTTAGTATTTTTTGGGTAGGGAGGTGAGTCTGGAAAGCAGAGAAGGTAATATTAGCAATGGATTACATTATTTGGCTGGGCTTTGCAAATGACAGCAGTGTGCACAGCGTGGACTGGGGGATTGAAGCAGTGCCCTTAATTCAAAAGAATTAGGCCTAGAGGCAAAGGGTTATGCTGTAGCAAAAGACAAACTAGCAGCCTGAAAGCACACACAACATTTGCGAACTTTGAGTTGGCTAAAGAAAGACGAACAGGCAAAAGTTGTGCCAGAAACACAAAGCACTACAAAGAAGATAAACAGCTAAAAGCTGGGCTGCATAGCACTGATCTTACAATAGAGGATGTGATTATACAGGTAAATACCAGCTGGGAAAGAATCTGTTCTGTAACAGTGCTGGGAAAAAAGGTAGGTTATATAAAGGTGAAGCTCTTAGTTTCATCTGAAGTGCAGCCACTGGCAGGGCATTAAAGTGACTGAGGAAGACAGTGAGGACAGACCAGTAGACAGGACACAAGCCTGTACAGTCTAAAGCTGAAAAGCTCAATAACCCAAGGTAAGACCTCTAGGAATGCTACTGTTGCCCTAGAGTAACACAAGCCATTGAGGATGGGATTCAGGCTGCAATTAAAATACCTCAGTTAAGAAGTCTATAAATGTTTGCTTATGCAGAAGTTGTCTAAGCTCCTATTAGAGGCAACAGAGATTTCGAGTTTAAGTTGGTTACTCATAGATAAACATCTAGCCGCCTCCAGTGAGACATGGATTACTTACAGGTCATGTTTTGTAACCACAAACCCCGTGTGAATGTCTGCAATACCCAAAGGAGATATACATTGGGCAGGATATGTTTGTCTAATCATGAACGTTTAATGCCATAGTAGGTGCATGCAATGGCTTATTGTGCCTGGCCTCCAGTGGCTGTACCAGCAAGGTATGGATATCTAGTGGGTTCTGCATCAATCTGCCAGTCCTTTGTGGAGGTTTTTTGATATCGCTAGAGCACCTCAAGCAGCCCTAGGTACCCATGGTTAGGAAAATGAATTCTGCCTCTAGCATCTAGTCACAGTATTATGGAAACACCTTTGGACAAAATTTGGATTCTGACTTCCCCAGCTACCTCACAGAAAAAATTCAGACACTTAGCACAGCATAATAAAATATTTTATATGTCAGCCAATACTGGTATTCTCTTTAAAACTTACATGACAGAGACTCTTAATACTTTTCTCTAACATCTTAAAAAGAATATGCAAATGTCATGTGTGGATTGTAAAAACTCTGAGAGGAAGGTCTGTGTTTTAGTCTCACCTCAGATAAACAACCGTGGTCAAGAAGTGGTCAAGTATCTTTAATATCTCAGGAGTTGGATGGCTGGAGCAAAACAAGCTGGGGAGAAAACTTGTAGGAATGACACTCCACCCCCCAAAAATAAATACAAAAAAATTATCTACATTACTATTCACCCTTCCTGGTGTAGCCTTACCAGAAAAGAAGCTGGCTGGACAGAGCCCTGTCTGTAAAAGAACGTGCTAGACATGACACTCCACCTCAAGCTGTCTCTGCGTTTCTCTTTACCCTAATCCCTGAATAAGCACGCAGTGTCTGTTGGAGGGAGGCAGCAGGGAGATGGTGCAGAGGAGGAAAGCTGTGCCTGCAAAAGTGCCCCCAGTGCGGCGTTTGCCCTGGCTGCCCCTGAGCCACTTCTGGCAGCCTGGCATAGCATGTATGTTGGGTGGCACGAAGGGAATGACTGTGTCTCTCCCCTGTGTCACAGCTTAAATCACGGCTGTGATTTAAGTCACAACAGTATCTTAAATGCTACTTTCCTGATGAATACAGTTGCATCAGCATGATTAAGTAATGAGGCAAGTGAAGCTTAACATATTAAAAAAAATTTCATGTGTGATAAAAGCAATTTGCATTGCTTATGTAGCATACCTGCAGTTTATTTCAATGAAAAAAATCCTGGTGTTACAAATTATATGCTTAGAGAATTTTGCCCAGTGAAGGAATGACATTCATTCTTAATTAAACTAAATCCTTTTAATAAAAACCTGATATTGGCTTATCAGACTACAGGGGTGACTTTAATTATAAACTACTAGCCATTCTGTTTTAATGTAGCAACTATAAAACAATGTCAATAAAACTACTACAAAAGAAGTGGTCTGTGAAAAACAAAACCGAAGAAAAAGTTACTGTCTTGATCCAGAAAAAATGCTTGAACACAGACATACACCTCCCTGATACAGGTGACTACGCAGGAGGCAAGGCACGGGAACAGAGGTGTAACAAGAGAATCTTGTGGCGCTTAATTCCACAGTATAAAATATTACAAATATTTCCAATCCAGGAAGCTTCAGTTTCAGCTGAGCTGCCCAGGCCTCTTCACATTCTTGCCTGTGTTGGTTTAAAAAAGATTCTTTTCATCTCAAAGTCAGGTCCCAGTGCTGCAAGTTCACAACTAAGCAAATCATCTATGTTTTTATTCCCAGAGATGAAGATTACCCAGCCTTTTGTGTCATAAGAACTGTACTTCTGGATTAATTTAATTCAAGTGGTTTAATGGAGGGAAAATGACTTTCACAGGTTTGTTTTGGTTTTTTTTTTTTTNTCAGCTCTATAAGCAAACTGCAGTTCAGATCTGAAATGTTTATTTTTTTTCTACTCTCAAAATGCCAGTCAGAACTTTGCCAATGTGAACAGGCATAGTGAGCAAGCCCAACTGTACATTTGGGCTTTTTAGTCCATTACTCTATTTTGAGTTACTTGGACCGTAGGGGAGACATTTTTACCCTCTATGTATTTCCTACTAATTTTCTGGGTTTTTTTAAGGTGCCACTTGCCATCTGTCTAGTGTGAGAAATAGCTGGTGTGCTCTGGCAGTAATGCTGGCGCCTACCTTTCTGATTAAATTCTGCAGAGGACAGCAAAATGGATGCAGACAATTTTAAACGCTGCTTAAAGATTTTTAATTTCTCTTTTGACATAGACTCACCATGATTCATGAGGATAACTTTATGTTCTTGGTCTGGCAATTCAAAGGTTTATTTTATTTGCTAGTAGAACTAGTCTGCCTGTGGTTTTGCTCTGGTTAGTCTTGTCCCAAGAACACTTCAGCCTTTTGCTACAGTAGTAGAAAATTCTTCTAGCAATATGTAAGGGATTAATTGACATGTGAATAATTGTCTGCTGTGCAATTATTCCATTCAGTTCACCTCTTTCTGTGATAATTGATGGTAAGACAAGTAGTGTGTGGCACACTTAGTCTCTTCTTGGGACCTATACTGAGATAATTTTTTTTTTATGTAGGTAGTAGTCAAGGTTCCTGGGTGATTTTCAGTCTGGTACCAAAATTCTGTGTGCTTTAGTGATTGTGAGAATACACATTTTCCTCTGAATCTCTTTATTTACTTATCACTGTGCCATCAAGTTATTCACATATCCATGTTCAGAAAGGGAAGCATTCATATTCCCATTAAAATTTGCTGGTATTGATATAAGGAGATGCTGTCATAAACAGGAGTGAAAATGAGGTCTCCCATGTCTCTATTTAATGCCACAAGCATGGCTTCTTCCATCTCATTCTTATGGTGCAATAAATCAGAGAAAAATGGTCACTTGAAAGTAATTCCTGTTTGAAGTTCAGGTCAGAGTTTTAAAACAGTTGACTGATTCCCTTATATGATTTTGTATTTCTTCTGATTTAAGTCTACATTTACCTGTTGTGTCCAAAGAGGTTTTAGAAGGATCTCCTAGCCCTGTTTGCTCTTTTTACAGCTGCAAAAAGGATAAGCAGTAATTCTCCTTTTGTGAAATCTGTATATTGCCTTCTGGTACTTCATAATTCATTATAAAC
>WEKW01020371.1:10307-27290 GCA_013389905.1 Sula dactylatra
TGTTGGACAGATCCATGGATTGACAATGAGGTAAAACTGGCCCGGGTACGCAGCTTTTCTAAAGGAGGAACACAGCTGTATTTTAGATTTCTCCAGCCAGAATAGTTTCAACTATCCTTCAAGTACAGTGGATATTTAAGAATGCACAGCATGTGCTGTATCTCTCTTTTCTCCTCTGATATATATACAAACTTATGTATACACCCACTTTCCTAGATTGTGGGAAAAGCTTTTGTCTGCTGGCATGTCAAGGCAAACAGAATACCTCAATAAAATGCACTTGCAATTAATAACCCTTGCACGCAGCGGTTATTTTGTTCCAGTGGGACTCTCCCGCGCCAATAAATGACTGAAGACTGTGTTGGCATCAAAGTGTTAATGTCTTAAGAAATAACTGTGTAACTCTCATGTCTTTTCAGAACATAAAAAAAAGCAAGAAGGCCCATGATCTAGAGATTAGTGCTTTGCTGTCTTCCTGGTCTGCTAATAGTAGAGAACAGTAATTCTCTGTCTCAATTATAAACTAAATCAAAGTGTTGCTGCTAAGGGGTGTGTCCTTCTTAGGCACAGCATTTACTAGCTGCATAAAGGACTGTGCAAGTGATCCAAATACTCTAAATATGCGGTATTTTCAGCTGCCAAAACCACTAATTGTGTAGCGTCTATCAACTAATTTAAAACAACACTTCCCTTCCTATAGTAATTAAACAAGAAATTGAGAAGAAGAGTGAAGGCTAGGACCATTCCACCTGAGCCCTTGCTGCTGGGGACTGAAAGAAATGTCACTTAGTCCAATAATTAGTGTCTTTTCAGCTTCCAAGGAATATTTCATTTTATGCTGAAAGAGAGAGCAAGATAAGTTACAGTCATGAAACTGTAGAGCAATATGGAGTTGAGTGTCAGTAGTTTAGGGAGATTTTTGTACCCAGTATATTTTTCATCCAGGGAAGAAGAGGGGGTTTTCATGTCATGTGAAACCCCTTCCCCACCCCTTTTTTTGGCTTGCCCTGGTTTTGGAAGTAGTACAGAGAAGAAAGTTTTTTCTGGAAAAAAGACCATGGAATTCACTTATTTGCTGCTCCCCCACACCTTCTTTAAAGTAAATTCCATAACAAATTAGAAATTATATGTGGATTCCAATATTTTTGAAAGTCCAAATGAAACTTGGTGGCATGCTAAACTTCAGAGGAGCTTAAGACAGAGACAAACAAGATTTGAAAAACGCAGGCCAGCACACCTGTGAATTTACTAGAGCGCAGCTATCTGTCTGCTCTTGTCCTCTTCTTATCTTGAATTTAGCTTTGCAAAGCTTAATTTACATGAACTGNAAATTAAATATCACAAGAGCTTAAAGCTTAGTTTGCCATGGCTTTATAAAAGAGTAGTGCAGCATTTGGGACAATACTTTTCATACTTTTTTTAATAGTGAGGCCCATGGAAAGAAGCCAGACTAAAATACTTTGTTAGGCTATACCAAGTTAGCATTGTTTCACACTTCTGTGTTTGCTGCCTTTGTATTGATGGTAAGGTAAATAATTGTAATAAGAATTCCAAATGTTTATTAACACTGTGTGCATATGCACTGACATGAGGCTGTAACTGAGCAGATGTCATTGTGTTTGTTAATTTCAGCATTTACATGATGACTCTGTTCATCTAAAATGTCTTCAGAATGTAATAAATATATATATAAAATAAGGAAAGCTGCATTAGAAATGCACAGAGTGCAAATGTTAGTTCTTGGCAAAGAGGAACACTTTTTTTTTGAGAAGAGAAGTTAGTCCTCTAATCTTTGAAATGCTAATGCAGGTCAATTAGAATTTTTATTACTATTGAACAGGACTTAAAGTGACATTTTAATAGCTCCAGATTTACGAATCAGTGAATCATTACTGGTGAGAGGAAGAAATACAAAGCTGTCTGAACCTGTGGACTTGCCATATAGTGAAACCAAACTGGCATTTTCCGTGGATTTTTTTTTCTTAAGATAGTTGTAACTTAAAAGTTATATGCAAAATGTTTTCATTGTAACATGCCAAGTAATAAACCCAGCAGTCACAAAGTTTATCCTGGATATTTCATTAGATCTATTACATCCAAAAGTAGAAGTATTTATAAATAACAAAATATTTATAAATAACAAAGTTCAGATCTGTTCATCACTTGAAAACCCTGCCTAAGTTTTGAGTACCTTGCAATAGGAGCTCTTTTTAATAACAAAGAAAGCAAATTTAAATAATAGTATTATTTCAAGAGTTTTCTAACACAATTTCACTGTAAGCTCCAGAGCTACTGAGTGGGATAAATCAAAACTAATAAATCTGAAGATCTAACTGAGGATATTTAGACTGTAGTTTACCATTAGAATTAAAACTTCATTTTATTAAGAATGCTGTGCATGTTGTATGTGATATTTCCAACCAGTTATCAGGTTGAGGCAAGCATTGCTAATACTGCTGACAAGTTATGCTATTAAAGATGGGCTGTGCTTCCTATTGCATGCATTACACTGACACTATACTTTCTTTCCTTTCCTTTTCTCCTGTGCCATGCTTGCTGTGTAGCAAATGGAATCTCTTGCAGTAAGTTGAAGTTCTTTCATATTCTTTGTCCATCTGTAGATGGACTAATACACCCCAATTTTACTGGTTTACTTCTAAGCATGTTTTCCTTTTTCGTTATAGTTTTCCTGTAGAATACGTGGTTCTACACGCAGTGACTAAAATAATTTACTAAGGTGTGTTTTGTGAAATCTAAAACTATTGTGCCAAAATTCTGACACCTTCATATGCTGTTTTAAATGGTCGTTTACATATTTTTTTTAAAATCAAGCATTTGAATGGATATAATATGCTGGCGAGGAAGATAAATTTTTTTGTTATTTTAAAACTCATAATTTTCAATTTGTCTTAGGGAAAACCTACAATTTATAGTTGACAGCTATGTTTCAAATTGTTTTTGTTTATATGTTGATGAATAGTTTCACCACTATTGGTTTCTAATACTTATTCAGGAAGAACAAAAATTGAGTTGCTTGATATGGTAACTAAATACTGAGTGAATCAAACTTGAGTCTTCAATTTGACCTTAGTTTGTCTTCATTCAGGTTAGCAGCCAGAAGGGTGAAACTGAATTATTCTTCTCCAATGACTAAAAATAATTGTGTTACTTGCCAAGCTATCATGAGATTTTTATTTTTTTTTAACGATGGTATGCTGTGTCCTGGTTTTCAATTAATTTTTAACTCCCTGACAGCTTCAACTATACGTGCGTTTAACTGCTATGTAGTGTTGCCAGTTCTCCAAAATTTGAACAGAGTGAATTTGATCCCTAATGGAGAACCTCTGGCTGTGTCCCTGCTGGTGAGCTAAACAGGACCAGGCAGCAAGCGCGTGTCCCCGGCTGGGGTTAGGGGTGAACAGTTAGTACCATCCCTGGCTGGGGCGCCAGCCAGCCCCTGACGTGCACAAGCATGGTTTGAGAGAGGACAGAAGCCAGAGCCATTTCCAGGAGGTTGTATCTAAACAGTCACTCTTTATTTTGGGAGGAGAAAGGTTAGTCACAGAGATGCAAGCTTGGTAGTGCTCCGTGGCCTCAGTTACAGAGAATGGCCTCTGGGCAGGTGTATTTAACAGGCAGCATCCTTCATGCCCTACCTCTTCATTCTCTTGGCCACTGATAGGTTTCGTCCCTGCCCACAAGTCGGTTCTGTCCTAGCAGGTCGCACATCCATTCCCTCCCTTTTTTACTCCACCATGGATCTGCTGGGCCTTCCTTCAGCTCCTCAGGGTCTTTGCTGTCATATCAGGTCTGGTGGGATTCCTCCTGTCCATTCAAGGAGGGAACACTCTGACCCTGCTCACCAGTAACAAACATTCAACATAACAACTTGGATACCAGAAGCAGTTTATCCAAAACAGCACAGAGCTCAGACCAGGCAAATTTACAGTGCTGAACTCTGCTGCTGTGGCAGACCAACACTGAGGTGTGAGTAGCCCTGTCTGCTTGGCCTTCAGCAGGATGAACCCTGCCAGGTTGGTGCCTGCTGGCTTGGTGCTCTCTCCCTGCTCCCACTCTCTTCAATAAACCTCCTTCAGAAGGAGACGAGCTCTGCCTGGTTTTGGCAGTGCCATTGGCTGACTGTTCATGGCTGGGTAGGTAGTGTCCACCCTTCCCTGACGAACAAAGCTGAAATTTGCCAAAGAACCTTTCTTTTGACCTCAGCCCCTCAGCCTTGGCTGGTTGGTACAGAAATATTGGGAACTGGAACGCTAAGGATATGGTTCTAATTTTGGCTTATTAATAAAAACCCTGGCACTTACATATTGAACCATATGTAAACAAACACTTTAGTCAAATTAATACTTACGATGTTTTTAAAGTACTTTTTATTAGTATTTGTGCTGGCAACTGACCCCAGTTCAGCAAATAGTTTAAGTACGTGCTGGTAGCTAAGCATGTATGAAGTGCTTTAAGGAAGCAAATTCATTAATAGCATCTTCTTCTTTTCTGCCATGTTTGGCATAAAACTCTGCTCTAGTTCCTCCATGTAAATGGAAAGATCACTGAGCCCACCTTTGGTCACCGGCTCTGTAAGAGAAGGCAAATCAAATATGGTTTGAAGTCTGTAAGGCTTTCCTGCCAAAGGGTCAGGAGGCCTCCTGATGTGTACTTGCAGAATTTTCACTTCTTCTGTAATTTGACGACAATTAAACATCCCTCCCTTCCCCACCATGACGGAGCTGTGGAACTGAGGTTCCCCCTCCTGATAGACACACAAATTCCAGAACCATGAGCATATTAATTTGCCTTCTCTGGCAGATGTGCACATTGCACATTACTTCAATGTGTCTGACACCTTTTCTGTGGTGCTGTGCATTACACTGGAGGAAACAAGTTAATTTTCATAGAACAGTATCTACTTAATCTGGGAGAATAAATTGTGGAAGCCAGATGTCCTCTTACACATGAAACTCCATCCATCTGTTGTATGGTTTCTTTAAGATGGTGGAGAATCTGTGAGCTGAGGTTTAAGTTGCAGAGCTGGCATATCCTCCTCGCTCCTGGCTGGATTTATTGCCTCTCCTTCTCTCCTCTAAAAGAAGCAGGGGGGAGCTTTGCCCCTCTTGGACAACTGCTTCATTGCTCCTCTCTTGGATTCCCATCCTCTCAGAAGAGGTCTTTGACCATTTCTGAAGTTCTAAAGAGTTTTATGTTCTATGCGGCAGTTTCCCCCGATTGTTCCTCTGCTTTTCAGCTGCAAACTGGAGACAGTGAAGCTAACCTATATAAACTGCTTTGAGATTGATGCTGACGTGTGCTACCTGAGAGCTAGCCATCATAATTTTGATTTTCAATGTCGTCTGTGACTTATCTGCAGAAGAAAGAACACTACTCATTTTCTGAAACAGTATATGATGATACTCGGTAAAATAATGGGTTTGAGAACTGAACTATCTCAATGTGTTTTATTAGTTATTGAAAATTATCCCAACTCACTGATCTTTATTAATTATTTATTCTCCTTCAAATCTTTCCTTAGCAATTAGAACTGTGTCAGAGATTATATAAACTGCATTTCCAGCTGCTGTTGCTTTTTCAGTCCTATTGTAAACTTATCGGACAAGTGCATGAAGTCAGTTCCATGCCAGAGGTATGTAACAAGCTACAAAGTCTTACACTGAAAATACCACTTTGCCTTCATGTTCTTATTTTTCTTTCTATGGACTTACATCAAAGATTACACTATCTCACCCTGCATATAAGTCTGCAGACAAAAAAACCCTTCAATACATCAACATCTGCATTAAAATGTAGTCAAGATGCTGTATTTTTTGTAACTGACTGTACTTTCAGAGTCTGAGATCTTTTACACATTTAGTCTTCAAAAGTAATTTCAGTCAGTGGTAAAGAACTAGAATGATATATGAAATCTTAACTTCACTCAAACACTTTACTTGTAGGGAGGGCTCACACTGTGTGAACATCTGCAAGTGATTTGGTTTTATTTTTATTTTAATTGAGGCCTTAATTTGTAGGGAAAATGAGCCGCCTTCACACATACAGAAAACATCCTTTTCCTAGCTCATGACTGATTTTATCTGAACTTTGTGGAGACACTTAGACCAGCAGCACTTCTTAGCGTGACAGTAACAAAATAATTTGGTAAATTAATCTTATTATGGATGCAAAATTAAGGTTTTTGCTGGAATAATGTATTATAATTTCCAGCCACATAAACTGTCTCTGTTGCATGTGCATTATACTAGAAACATCTGCAGAAGTTTTTGACAAACAGCTATTAAATGGTTCTGCATCCTCACACCTGAGCAAGCAAAGGTGTGTAGTGTAGAACTACATTATATTTTGTCTGCAAGTGTACTGCCTGATCTTGTTCTCTGGATAAACAAATCAAAATCAGTTTAATGCTTCCAAAGAGTATTAAGTCTATTTTAAAAATATAATTAACCTAATACCTTAATGTCTTAAGTCTTTTTGATTCTGTGATTTTTACAAATTTTCTTCTTCAAATATTTTTGACCCAGCACACTATCACTTTTGACCCAACTTCACAAGAACAATACTTTTAGTCAAGTTTATTTTCAGCTATTGCCTAAAATATGTAATGCTTTGAAATATCTCTGAGGTGATCACTTCAAATTGAATGATGATCATTTAAGGAAAGATAGTAAAATAACTTGCCATTCCATATACATTTTTCTCCTGGTAAGGTGTATATATTTTAAACCATTGAGGGGTGGAAGTTATTGTACTTTGCTTGTAGCTATAAAACAAAATTTCAAGCTCTAAAATATATTTTATTACAGATTCTAGTAGTTCACAGATTATAAATGGAAATGGTTTGTTTTATCAGATGTGCAGTAGGAGTACAAGGAGTTTGAATACTTATTGTATCTTCAGGAACTGTTCTGAAGGCTGGCTTATAATATGACTGGGCTGTTCACTAGGACAGTAGGCATCCAGTCTTAGAGTAGTCTAAATTTTAAAAGTATTTTGTGTTCCTTACAAGAGGACTGATTTCTGTAACTGTATTTTACAGTTATGATTTTGTTAGGTTGTTATAAATAATGCAGCCTATGAAAGTGGGGAACAATAATATGAGGAATAGCTGTTTCACCATGAAATTCACATATTTTGTTGGGGCCAGAAGCTATTATTTAAAGGAAGTTCCATTGCTGGTTCTTGTGACAGTGGTTATTTTTAGCCTGTATGAGCATGAAAAGGTAGACCTTCAGAAATTAACTGTTCACTTATGAATTATTTATGAGTCTTGTGCCATATTAACTTTTTGGCCTGAAAAAGGGTTATACAATTACTGTCCATCTGTTAATCATATCAGATCCTGCATGTTTTGTAAATAAATGACAACATCATCGCTAGGAGAAGGATAAGTTCTCTTAAACTTTTCCACTGTGATATGAAAAAAGTAGCAAGGGTGAAAAATGAAAGATTGTTTAGATGTGCTCTTGCATTTTAGCAAGCCAAAAATACAGCATAGGGTTAAAGGAAGCACAAAGCTTAAAAAATCAGTAGTTTGTGTTTTCCCCGTATTGTACAGAGCACAGAGATCAAGAAATGCCCTTGTGTTAAAATGGGGTCTCTTCCATAATGAGTAATCCAATGTAGTGGTAAGAACAGACTTGAAATACCTATGCCCTTTGGTGCCTATGGAGAGTGAAAATACCCATCTCTCATCTTTCTCCTTGGAACAGCTGTTAAATATGTCAAGAGAACTGAGTGAGTTGAAGAAAAATCTCAAGGATGCTACTGCTGCAATCGCAGCTGAGCCTCTGACGACAGAATCTGAGCCCACATTCAATTCTACAGAAGCAGCTATTCAGTCCATGCTGGAGTGTCTGAAAAACAATGAACTTGTTAAAGCCATCCGACAAATAAGAGAGTGCAGGCAAGTTTTGATACATGGCTCATATTAGACTTTCACGTTAATAGAACAGCATGCATTTCCTATCTTCCTAACTTTATACTAAATGTAATGTGCTAAGTCAGCATAATTAATATGTTTCAACAAGGTACATGGGGCCATTGATATTATTAACTTTTACCGGGGTGTGCCACAAGTAATAATATCAAACCAGTAATGCAAACATGTATGCTTGCAACAACAACAAAGATGTTTAATTACGCTGTGTAGATCAAGAGTACTTCTGTGAGGCTCTTAATCTTTTTATAGAGCAAATTCCTTTTAGGTGTATGTCACTGGCATCAGCTAACATTCAGCCCAGTTTCACTTTCACTTACTTGAATGAATTTTCTTAAGCTTTTTTTTTTTCTTTAGAAAATAGGAATTGCGCTTTTATGGATTTCTGTGCCTGATACCAGAGTCTGAGTAACAAATGTGTAGTGTAAAACAATGAGTTGCTTTTTGGCTTGTAAGCGTATGCGAGTCAGTTCTCCTTTTAGAGCTCTCTATCACCTAGTTTCCATCTGTGCTAATAAACCCATAATGATACGCACATTCTTCTCCTGTTTGATTGCAGGATTTTGTGGCCCAATGATATCTTTGGAAGTAGCTCTGACGATGAAGTCCAGACACTGCTGAACATTTACTTCCGGCACCAAACCTTGGGTCAGACGGGCACCTATGCACTGGTGGGCTCCAACCAGAGCCTGACTGAAATCTGTACCAAATTAATGGAACTGAATATAGAGATCCGCGACATGATTCGCAGAGCTCAGAGTTACCGAGTCATCAATACTTTTCTTCCAGACTCCAGCATTTCCGGCACAAGTCTCTGACAGGACCCTTGTGTCCTCCTGCAAGCTGGGAGTGCTGCCCTGTTGGAGTGAGGTGGCTCAATGTCTTCTCAGCCTTACAAAGGTTTGGTCAAACTGTACTCACTCTTGTTACATTTAGGATTTCTTCTAAAAAGGTATGGGCTGAACTTCAAATGTGTAGCAATACTGTAAGGACAAAGGTAGCATAGAGCATCCGGGACATCCTTTGTTCTCTGTTGCACAAAAACCAGTTAGCATTTCACTGAGCAACTGCAACTCACTACTGAAGAAGTGACTTCCATTGCATACCAAAGCCTACTACACTGAACAATACTTCCTTTATTTTAGGTTGGCACAAGTGCAATGTTTCCTTCGCAAAATAATATTTTTTTGTTAAAAAAAAAAGACAAAACTTGTACATTTTTTCCTTTTTTCTCTTATTTGGTAGAGTGAAAGATGGGCAGAATGAAGCTGGCCACAGAATCTCGCAAACTTGTTGGTCAAAAGCTGAGAGCCTGTATACATGAGACAAATTGTAAATGGACTACAGTTTAATGTACACTGTAATTTGAATATGATTACTGTATCTTAAAACAACGAGCTGCTATGAAGTACATTTCCTAATGTCACTAGGCTACTGTCTCTGAAGGTACTGGATCATATTGCAGAGGTCTGTTGTTAGGCCCCCGAGCATCATCAATGGTCTTGCTAGATTTTTTTTTTTTTTTTTTTTAAAGGACCTTGGCTGCTTTTTACTAGAGGGTTGCTTTTACGAATATATTTATACTATTAAAGGACGGTTGATCTAATTTAACTTGCCATTTTGTAGGAGAAAACCCCATCACAGTCAAATCTTTTGAAGTTATGCATGCATATTTTTATTTAATATAAATTTTGAGTATAAAAAGTAAAAATATTAACGTGAAATGCAAGTTCTCATGATAAGTTTCTTTAAAGAGATGTCTTATTTTATTTGTAATGTATATATAAAAGTCATACCTGTATGTTTTTTTCTTACATTTAACTGCTGTCCAGTGTTAAATGTATGCATGTAAATCTGTTGCACATCTGAGACACTTTTATTCTGACAACTATGTAACTTATTCACTCTGTAAATACACTTACCGTTTTGTGAGGTAACTTTGGTTGATATTTGGATCAGTACATCCATTTAACTAAAATATAAAAGTCAAATATAATCACAACAGAGTATGTGCTTGTTGCGAAGATTGTGTTCTTGTCTGAATCTATACTGTTGAGGATGGTGACCAGCAGCCCCCAAAAGACACCTTTTTCATTTATGGTGTTTGTTACACTGAAAGAAACCAGTGAGAAATGTAAGGATTTTTTGTCAGGCTGTAGTTACAACTCAAGCAGGAAGAGTACGTTGACTAAAGCAGTTTCAGAAATGAAAAAAATTCAAAATGGAGCTGGAGGTTTGTTTCTGTTAAAAACATCAGTAATGGTCCTATTCATTCCAGCGCTGGGTTTCAGCGGGGTTTTTTCTCATGCTAAAGGTAAAAGCAAAGCTGTCCAGCCTGCCGTATCAGCCTCGGCTCTGAGAATCCAGTAGAGCCCTCTCCCCTTCACTCCTGTTTAATTTTCAAAATGCTTGCACAATTTTACTTGGATCTTGAAAAACACCTGTATTGATGCATAAAAGGGGTGGAATCTATTTCTTTTACAGATTGTCTGATTTTGCAGTCCACAGAGCTCTGCAGCATAGTTGTAGCTGCAGGACAAAATAGATGCAAGGCAAATCATTTCCAAAAGAAATGCCACTCATCACACAGCTATTTTTCTGAGTAAAATAATCCACAGTGGTTAGAGAAGTCTTCAAATTTCAGTTAGGTATTTCCCTTTTGAAAGCTACTCAGAACTGTAGTTCGGGTGCTCTGCAAAAATATTTAGTGGTTGATAAAAGATGAGATCTGCTCTATCACTTGGCAAAATCATGGATATTTTACAGATCACAAAATCACAGGAAAATTCAGGTTGGAAGGGACCTGAGGAGGTCATCTACTCGAACCTCCACTGCAAAGCAATGTCAGCCATGAGATCAGATCAGGTTATTCCAGCCTTTACCCAGTCGGGTCTTGTAAACATTCAAGGATGGAGAGTACACAGCCTCTCTGGACAACCTGTTCTACTTGACTATCCTCATGGCAGCAAAGCTTTTCCTCTATCCAGTCTGAACCTATCTTGTTTTATCTTACACGTTGTCTCTCACGCCCCTACCATGAGCCACATTGAAGGACCTGGCTCCATCTTTCTTCAGTAACTGTAACCTGGCAGGCTACTCTTAGGTCCCCCTGAAGCCTTGGCTTCTTCAGACTGAATAAGCCCAGTTCCTTCAGCATCTCCTCACAGAGCAGGTGCTCCAGCCCTGTGACCAGCTTGGTGGCCTCCGCTGAACTCCTTACAGTTGATCAACATCTTTCTCATACAGAGAACCCAAAACTGGATACAGTAATCTAGATGTGGTCTAGTGAGCACTGAGTAAAGGGGAGCAATCGCTTCCCCTGCTCCACTGCCTCTGCTTCTGTTGGTACAGCCCAGGATGTTGTTGGCACCCTTTGCTGCCAGGGCCCACTGCTGGCTCCACACCCAGCTCGCTGCCAGCCAAACCCCAAGGGCACTTTCCAATGTGCTGCCCCTCAGCCAAGCAATCCCCTGGCTGTGTTACTGCAAAGGGTTCTTCCCATCCAGGGGTAGGTATTTCCTCTTGTCCCTGCTAAATGTCACAAGACTCCTGTTGGCCCACCCCTCCAGTCAGCTGAGATCCCTCCAAATGGCCATGCTGCCCTCAGCTGCACTGGCTGGTCCCCCCAGTTTGGTGTCACCTGCAAACTGGACAAATACACTCTGTTGCCTCTTTCAGGTCACTGGTAAAGATGTTGAACAGGACAGGTCCCAGGACAGACCACCTGCTGTACACCACTTGTTACTGTCCTGCATGTAAAGTACAATCTATTAACCACTACCTCAAGCAACCTGATTAAATTGGTCCTCCACTGAGTACAAAGACCTTCAGAGGTTCCTTCCACCCTAAAGCATTCTATGATTCTCCACAGTTACAAAACCCACAATGTAACCATCTAGCTTTCTTAGCATCATTCCTAAACTTCAGATACAGTAGAAATCAGTATACTCCCAAAGCCTCACTGAAGTTCTCGAACAACCCAAACTGCAGTAGTGCTCCCCTGTCCTTCTCCAACACTGGTATTTTAATTAGGATTACCCCTGACTGCATTTTGTCTCCATGAAAGCACCTTCAGTTACATTTAAGCCATCTGCCCTGGAGATACCTTACATGATGGAAAGCTTCTGAGGCACAAGCTTCAGAACCAGGGGCACAGGGACTTGTTCTACCTCTTTTGGGACACATCAAGTCTAGAGAATTTCTAACACTGTCACAGATAGCCCAGCTCAAAAGGTTTTTCTCCTCCTCAGCTGGAAGACATGCGACACTTACACTTCTCCCTCATAGCTTACAGACATAATCTTATGACATATAGGCTTTGATTATCAAACCACTGTGATTTCTTTTTTATTTTTTTTTAATAAATCTGCAGAGGCATTTACCCCAGACTTCATGCTCCAGAACATTCGCATCTTCCACACTAGTTCTGTGTGGGTCGCTGAAGGAAAGACAGACAAGCTATTACAGTTTTAACATTAGCATTCCCTAAAGGCAGACAAAAAACAAACCCTATTTTCTTTAGGAAATCAAATAGGTTCCATTTCCTTCCAGATACTTTCCTCTTTCGTCCCAGGAAGAGGAAACTAAGGGGTAACCAACTAGCACAATCTTTTACTGAACTTTATTCACAGCATATATACAATGGAGTTACATACTTCATAAATAATACAAAAGTCGTTATCCATTATCCAATGCCAGGTCAAAAGCCTAAAGTCAAAGCAAGAGACTGACAAAGTACAAAACACAAAGTGCAAAACAGAAACGGGCACACAGATCAGACAATGTATTTGAAGCTGTAAGTGTTATCACAGGACAGCCTCTTGCCTTTGCAGCGGCCACAAAGTTCTTGGCGATGAGGTCTCTTGAGATCAATGTGTCTTTTCTTCTGAGGGCAGGAACAACGAGTCTTTGAGCAGATCTTAAGAAACAAGACATTTTCTTAGTAGTAGATCAAAGGTGCTCACTTCATGTTAGCCTCACATTTAGTTTTCCTTGATCATAGCAACACATTTGGGCTGATACACTTAACAGAGCTCTTGTGGTAAAAACCCTGTGGAGTTAAGCTTAAGAGCCTTCTCACCTAGAAGCACAAAACCCTACCCTACATGTAGCTAGGCATAACACTGAACAGAAAACCATTCATGTAATCCACCTGCAGGAGGGAGTTCTATCTCATTACACCTTTCCCAAATAACATTTTGTAGTACTGTGATGAAAGCAAATTCTCTTCCAGATAAAATCAATATTGGCTTCAACAACTATTAGAGTATATGACAAATTCTGGCAGTCTTACCAGGGTACAGAAATCTGTAACTTACCTGGCACTGGACTGCTTCCACTCGATAGGGATTGAAGCCCTTTTGGCATTTGCGACAGAGCTGCTTGAAGTACACCTGAAAAAAATTCTTAGTTACTATAAAGACTTACTCAGAACGTTCAGGACAGGTACCTAAATTTGTGGTAAAACATCTGATTTGTCACACATTTGGTGGCCATTCTTACAAGTCTCAAGAACAAGAAATTACTTGTTAACTACCTTGTTGCTTCCAGAAATGCACCACACATAAGCACTCTCCCATCTGGTCTTGCAGTCTTTACAGTGGAAATAGCCATACTTCTGCTCCAAAAACTGTGGGGAGAAAGTTCACTGAGCAGCCTCCAGCACCACCAGAACACCCAGCCCAGCTCCCTCATTACACCACCTGTTTTCACAGGCAGGAGCTCCATACTGCGAGACAGAGCAGCCTGGGGCAGGGGGTGCACAGACTTGAGCGGGAAGCTCAGGTGGAGACCACTGTGCCTTTCGCTGCTCAAGAGCAGATTTCTCCCCAACCTGCTTCATGGTTTGCCCCCCACCCCTCTTGCCCAGAGCAGGCTGCACCAGGTCCCAGCCTCTCCTTAGGCCCCAGTGTCCCAGCACTGCACACCTGGAAAGCAGCCCGCCGTCTGGGGGCCACAGTCTCCTCCTGTGGTGTCTCTGCTGCCTCCTGACTCGGCAGAGCAGCCTCTGCCTGGCCCTCCTGCTGCTCTCTGCTACCATCCTCCACCTTCTGCTCCTCAGAGGTCATTTCAGATGCCTCTTCCTTCTCCTGGGGTCCAGCAGCCTCAGGCAGTGTGAAGAGGCGGCAGTCGGGTATGGGTGAGTAGAGGGTAGAGCGTCCACGTGTGCGGAGGGCAGTGGGGCTAAGGAAGCAGCCAACAGGCAGCGTGCACGGCCCCAGCGAGCACTGCACAGAGGCATCAGCCCGCAGGTTCACCTGCACACCCACCTCCTTGGTGTCCACTTGGTACCGCTGCGGCATCAGCCCAGGGCTCACCTGCGACAGCAGGGCCTGGAGCTGTGCCCTCCGGTAGCTGTCCAGGTAGTCAAAGGGCATGGGGGTGAAGGGCCCCCCGAGGAAGGGGCTGATGCTGCTGCTCTTGCTTTTGTTCTTGTTCTGCTTCCAGCTGGGCTGCTTCACTGTAGAGTCCCTGCCACGGCTGGGCATGAGGCTGCCCCTGAAGCTCTGGTGTGCATTGAGGGAAGAACTGACAGAACCCTCCATGATCACAGCCACAGTCAATAATTCTGCTTGTCTCCCTGCCCTGCTTTTATCTTATCTGGAGAGCTGCTGCTAATTGTTGCTAATTGATGGGGAAATTGGCCCCAGCCCAGTGGGGCTAGCTTGGGGGGGGAATTGATTGCGAAGGGAGGGCTGCAGGCCTGCCCTCACCTCTGCTCCCAGAGCTTTTTCCTGGGGGCTGAGCTGAAAGAGGAGTTGATGTGTTTCCCAGCACGCAGTGTGGGAAGCCTGGACATGCAGACCACGAAGCTCCTGTTCCAGCCATCGCGTACAGGATTTCCCTTCCTCGCCTCATTAAGATCTTTGTAGAAGGTCAAGGCGTGTACAGAGCTGGCCTTCGGCTGTGCTTTGTGCACACGGGCCGACCTGCTCCGCTCCCGGAGGCCTTCACTTCTGATTTCAGTAGGAAATGCAGCTACAGGGCTAGAAGCTGCAAAAACAAATCCAGCGCTGAATAAAGTCTCAGTTGTTTATGCAGCTGTAAATCGGTGAAGATCCTCAGAGCTGTGTAAGCCCTGAGAAGAAATAGGCACTGAAAAAGTAGCACATCTATGCAAGACCCTGTAAAGGTGAACAGATGTAATTCCGCCATAGCTGGGACAACCATGGCTTTCATAGTGAGGGGAAGTCTGCTTGCTCACAACTCCTTCTGTTTACAGCCTTAAAAGAAGGAAAAGGGGGTTTGGGAAACTAACAAAGTCCAGATAATGTGAGTACCCCACAGACAACTGAGCAAAGAATGCAGGCAATTACATCTTTTAAAAGAAGTCTTTATCAGTATTAAAAGGTCTGAGCATCCCCATTGCTCAATTACTTGGGAAGTGTCTATATGCAGCTTTTCTATCAACTGTATTGATTTAGGAAAAGATGGAATATACTTCAGTTTGTGCAACATTCCAGAGGGAAAACAGGTATACTGGGGAAAGTGGCTTAGTGCCGGTATAATGAAATAAATGTTAGCAATACAAGCACTTACATATTCGACTAATAGTCCTTCTTCCATAATTACATCACCTTAGTTCAATTCTAAGGTAATACAGTTAAAATCATATAATTAAATCATTGAAACTGTGTTTGTGAGCCTTTCAAGACTGTAGAATCCCCAGGTCCCTGGACCTGCTGTGATGTGAAATAATTTCTTTGCATAACTCCTCACCACCTTTGTAGAAGTGCTGCTTTACAAAATTCTATGGGCCAACAAGATCAGGGCTAGAGGACAGCTGGTAGGGATGATGTCTTTAAACGTTCACAGTGTATTTGAGAAGGATCCTTTCAAGTAACTGAAATAAATCAGTAAGAAACAGCATTTTTATTGAACAAAAAGGGACTGAGATTCAGGAAACACACATTCATCATAGTTAAAAGCAAGATGGCTCAAGGTTCCATGTTAGGCTTGGGTTTTCAGAGCACCATCTGTATCAACTCAAAGCAAAAACAGGGTATCGAAATGACCAAGTTAAACCTTACAGCTGCAGTGTGGCTGCGAAAAGAGTAAGTAACAATTTACTAATGATGGTATATTGGAGATGGACATTAAATTGGCAGCAACATGCCATCATTTGAAACAACGCTGTGGCTTCCTGTGTAATGCTTTGGTAAGAATCAGGTACTGTACCTCCCCAGGACACTGCAGGATTAGAAGTTTAAGTTTGTTGGAAGGAGGAGGGACATGGAAAAATCACTGTATGAAGAGATACTGAAGAAGGTGACCGATGAGTAAGTAGGTGATGTGGTAAAACTGTAAATTAAGGACTGATGTGGAGAAGTAGAAAGAAACCCCTTTATAACACAAGAGAAGATGAACATCTAACTGAAATGAAAGATGGCTAACTCAAAATTGGCAATAGGAAGAATTTTCCACCCAACCTGAAGTTATTTTATGGACTCATTTCTGAGGCCAAGAACTTGTCAAAAGTCAAACTGGGAACGGACATGTATGTGAAGGATAATAACATTCTCTTTACTGTAACATCAACAACCATAATAATTTCACGTGTCAAGACCCACAAAACCCCCTAACAAAGGCGACGAGGTTGCGACCACCACAGGCAATGACGCGCCATCACAGCACCGCTGCTCGCTGCAGGACTTCAGGAGCTTTTTTCTGGGACGTTGGCGCTAACCGCTATTGAGCAGGCAGTTGGAATTGATTGACCTTGGGTGCGATACCTCATTTCTCGTGTATACAGGGACGGGTGAAGCTGGCTGACCTATGGCTCGGGACACTCCCTTTCTGTATTGTGACAAATCAGCCATGGAGGGGGAGCAGTTACCATAGAAACTGCACCTCCGCCACCCGCCGCTCTCCGCCCCACGCCTCCCCATCCCCTTCGTCCTGCCTCCAGTCCCCGCCGCCCCCTGGAGGCGTGGGCATGGCGGGGCTCGGGGCCGCTGAGGAGGGGCGGTGGCGGCCATTGCACCGCCTCCTTCCCGCGACGCGCGGGCGGGGAGGCGGGAACG
>WEKW01020374.1:0-10062 GCA_013389905.1 Sula dactylatra
GACTGTTTCAGAAATGACCAAAAGGCGTAGTTTAAGCATGCTGCCCTGTGGTGAAGGAAGGAGAGTTCTGTTCTGCCATGTACGCATTCCCAAGGCTTGTGGTCTGTTGCCTTCCCTGTCAACATCTTTCTCTTTTTTCCTCCCCTTCAGGTCACGATGGTTTGTCTTGGGAGAGTAGGCTCTGACGGGACCTAGAACGCTCAGGGTGTCCAACAGCCTGCTAAAACTGACCAGGGTGGTGCTGAGCCACAGGCTCAAGGCTCTGTTTATAATCACCTTTAAGTTCATGTCCTTTGCCTCCATCATATTGTACTGGAGAATCACGGAGGACCCCAAGGGCAGGGCCCAGGTCTACAGCTTGCCTGTTGAAATCCGCTGTGGTCACTCTGTGCCTTCTCCTCCCTGCACCACTGCTGCTGAGCCCCCTCCTTCCCCAGGGGATGTGTTTTTTGTGGAGACCTCAGAGCGAACTAACCCAAGTTACCTGTTCACGTGCTCTGTGGAGTCAGTGGCCCGGGCGCACCCTGGGACTAGTGTTGTGGTGCTCATGAAAGGTTGGCAAATGGTAACGCCTCGTTACCCAACCACTGGGGCTTCTCGTTGCTGAGCTGCTTTCCCAACATGGAAATCCGGCGCCTGGACTTGGTGGAGCTTTTCTCTGGGACACCTCTGGCAAAGTGGTACTTGCAGTCTGACCACCAGAAGGAACCATATTTCTTACCCATCCTGTCTGACGCCTGCAGAACTGCTATCATGTGGAAATTTGGTGGCATCTACCTGGATACAGACTTCATTGTGCTTAGGAACTTGAAGAACCTCACCAATACCCTTGGTATGCAGGCTGAGGATGTGCTGAATGGGGCCCTTCTGTCCTTTAAGCCCAAACATGAGTTCATAGAGCTTTGCATGCAGGACTTTGTGGAGAACTACAACAGCTGGATCTGGGGGCACCAGGGCCCACAGCTCCTAACACGTGTCTTCAAGAAATGGTGCTCCATCAGTAATATACAGAACAACATGAGCTGCAAAGGGGTGCATGCTCTTTCCCCAGAAGCCTTTTATCCTATTTGCTGGGAGGACTGGAAGAAGTTATTTGATACATTCGGCTCCTCGGAGCTTCACAAGCTCCTTAAGAACACCTACGCGGTGCACGTGTGGAACAAACTGAGCCATGGGACAAGGCTAGAGATCACATCCCAGGCTTTGCTGGCTCAGCTGTATTCCCAGTTCTGTCCTGCCACATACGCAAAGATGAAGAAGGACTCTGAAGAGCCATCAATGCCTGTCATGTGACCTGTGGGCCCTTGGCTGCAGGGAAGTTCCCCAGCCTGAAGGAAACTGAGTGCCTTTCACCTTCCGTGGAGCAGGTATTCCATGTGACATCTCAGTGATTTTGTACCATTTCCAATATTTGCCTCAGATCCTACGTGCTTCAGATATACACCAGAACCTGTGTTTTGACTCTCCTGCCCCTCAGTAGCTGTTGATACTGCAGGGAAGGTGAGCTTGTTCTTCGGTGCCTATCGATTGCTTGCCTGTTGCTGTTCTCTCAATTGTATCGGGCCTGAAACGACTCTTGTGTAGTTTCAACAGCTGTAGGAACCCTTGGCTTGGTCTCTGTAATTTTTCTAAGTATGTAAATAAATGCCAGCCAGTGCTATAGGAGATAGAGTATTCTTATGGCTGCTGAAGTTCTAGGGGTGACTGCGAGTATATGAAAATTGCTTTAAGAAACAGAAAACTTTTGAAATCTCTGGTCAGCTGTGTAAAGTGTTTCTCGTTTTCCAGAGTACTTTATTTCACATGATCTTTTCTGCTTTTTTACTTTCCACAGCAATAGGCCAACTTTTCTGGTCCTCTTCAGGAGAAGAAACAGCCAATGCCATTCTTTTACCATTGTGGGGAAATGCAACCCTATTGAGAACAATACTCTTCTGCCAAGTCACTGCTTGGAAGAAGTGTCCTTGTCTAAACTGCATGTCTGCAATACCAGAGTAACATATTTAAGATAGCACTGGTGGTGAAACAGTTGGTAGGCTGTCAGTTATTAGAGGGTATTTCATTGTGGTTTATTTGGCTCTTACTGTTACATAGGTAAAATAATAAGCAACCCACAATAATGCAACTCAAATTTAACTTACACCAACCCTTTTCACTGGCATCTAGAATCATACGTTTTATGACTAAATCATTCACTCTGGTAGGTACTAGTATGTGAATTCTGAGAAATAGTCCTGTCATCTTTGTCAGGAGTGTAGTTGTACGCCTTTTCTTAACCTTCTGTATTTGCCCAATATGGAATTGTTCTTCCATAGAAGTATTTCCATCAAATGCTAGGACTGGTCTGGGAAAGACCAGGCTGTGCAAAGATGCAGGATGCTCAAATGCACAGCTTGTCATGCATTTCTTGTAACTCTTGTTTCAGACTGGATACCAGTAGTACCATAGTGAAATACCAACATCTTTATACAGTAACTTGCCATGTTTCTGATATGGAAAAATGATCAGTCACTAATGGCATGATACCTTGATGTATGTCTGAACATCTTTTTCTCTGCCATTACTTTGTACTTGCTGTTTCTTCACTACAGAGAAATCCCACTGCACTTACTAGCTATACATGTGGGCAACTCTGCTCCCAAAGGGAGCGCATGTATTGCCAACCTAGTAGGACTAACATCAGCACATGGATGTGTGTGCTGGTTTTGGCTGGAATGGAGTTAATTTTCTTCATAGTAGCTAGCACGGGGCTGTGTTTTGGATTTGTACTGAAAACAGCGTTGATAATACGGGAATGTTTTCGTAACTGCTGAGCAGTGCTCACACAGAGTCAAGGCCTTTTCTGCTCCTCACCCCACCCCACCAGTGAGCATGCTGGGGGTGCACAAGAAGCCAGGAGGGGACACAGCCGGGACAGCTGACTCCAACTGGCCAAAGGGATATTCCATACCATATGACATCATGCTCAGCATATAAAGCTGGAGGAAGAAGAAGGAAGGGGGGAAGCGTCTGGAGTGATGGTGTTTGTCTTCCCAAGTGACCGTTATGTGTGATGGAGCCCGGCTTTCCTGGAGATGGCTGAATACCTGCCTGCCCATGGGAAGGAGTGAATTAATTCCTTGCTTTGCTTTGCTTGCGTGCGTGGCTTTTACTTTACCCAGTAAACTGTCTTTATCTCAACCCATGAATTTTCTCACTTTTACCCTTCTGATTCTCTTCTCCATCCCACTGAGGGGGAGTGAGCAAGCGGCTGTGTGGGGCTGAGTTGCTGGCTGGGCTTAAAACACAAGCATATGTCTCAGTGATGAATGGAGGCAGAACAAGCCAGTGGCTTTCCAGATGTAGTTTTTTCTTCTTTTAACAACCACTTTTTTTCTACCAGAAGAAGCCCCTCTCAGAACTCTCTTTGTGTTTTATTGTACAATTGACAGAATTCTGGAGAGCATAATCAGTGGAAATATTTCTTGATTAAAAGATTCCTACCAGAAGCACATGAACATAACAAACACATTTTGGCTAGGTTAGTAATTTTAACCAGGTGAGTTTCTTAAGTTCACAGCTGCATCACCCAGGTCCCCTCTCTGTACTAGACACGAAGCCATCCCGCTAGGTGCTGCTTCCATCTGCTTCTCTCTTTCCTGTGTTCAGCAGCTCACTGGCCATGCTACTATTTCACAACAAACTGTGCAACTGATTGGTGGTATTGGTATGCAACAGGATCAAACCTCCATTATCTACAGAAAAGCACAATGGAAGGACATTTTTTCTTGGGCTGTAAAAGAATCCAAGTATAACCTGTATGTGTGGTTGCTGGTAGATTGCAGTGTCTGACTGTCCAACTGGTGATTCTTTTTTCAAGAGGGAGGGAAAAAAAAAAAAGCAGTGCTTCTGCTTCTGGTCAGCAAACTTACACCAGCTCAGCTGTATCAGGAACCAGGGCTATAAGGGGAGGAAGGTGTGGAAGATGCAGGACCATAGGAAGCCGTGAGAGCATCTTGGAAGGTTTTTCTGAGGAAGAAGAGGTGACCTGAGGGCCTCAGACCGGTGCTGTTTGTAGAAAGTGCCTAAGAATAAAAAGCCCAAACTTGGGTTTCCATATCCTTGCCTGTGGCATGGCTGGCTGCGGTCTTCTGGGTGGCCCGCATGGCACAACAGTGTCTGGGCACAATGGGAAGGACGAGGGAGGTAAGTCAGCACCGGCGTGGTGGCCACAACTAAAGAGGAAGCAGAAAAAGGCAGAGCGGTCTCACCTGTGGGCTGGCAAGCTCCTGCAGCCCAGCTGGCCATGGTGGAGCCATGGGAGGGCTGTGGCCGGCCAGGGCTGTCATGGAGAGGAAGAGGGGGAGGAGGAAGGGGACATGCTGTGGGGAGTGGAGCAGGGGCTCCCTCCTGCCTCCCCAGCCCTTTGCTCAGGTAGTGTAGAGCAGCGCAGCTACCGCTGTGTTGGCAAGAGCTGCCCCAGAGCATTATGTTAATGTGGCCAAATCTTTCCCCTTCCTCTTGCAGGGTAGCCCTGCTGAAATTTAAGCAGTTTCTTGGGCCAGTGATTAGAGGGTGTTTCCTTGGTGTTTTTTCTGGTGGATGGGGATAGTCCTGGTGCTATGGGGCTAAGCAGCCCTTGGCCAGAGATGTCTGATCTCTCAGGGGTCTCGGAGACCCCTAGCTGCGTTATAGGGAAATAAAGCATGTCTTAAAGGCAATCTCAACTCCAGTCATTCAACTGGGGAAATGCCGACTGATTTATCGCTTCATGTTTGGGGTTGGTTTTTTTTCCCTTCTTGTGTTATAATCACATTGGATTTTTTTCCAGCTTGTGCTCTTTTTCTTGGAAGAACGTTAACTCTGGGGCAAAGATAGGATCTGTGTAGCTGTGTTATGAACTGAATCAGTGCTGTGAGTGAAATGCAGCCTCTCTGCCTTGCATTAATCCTCGTCTTCATAATGTCTTTGCAGGAGATGAAGAAAAGAGCTAGTGCATACCAGAATATGTCTGGATTCTTGTAGCCATGAGAGATCATTTCCTGCAGACCTTATCCCCAGTCCTTTCCTACCTGCTACATCACGGGCACATCAGTTTTCACCTTCCAGTACTATGGAGTATGATCTAAACTGCAGGCAGGCCCGGACCTTTTGGGCAGAAGACTCTGTGCAGCAGTCCCTTTATGAACAAGGTGCTCAGTGGAGTGATCCATCGGCATGTTGCTTTATGGTCACTTCATTGTGGGATCTGAAGGATTCTACAGCAGTGTTGGAGCAAGCCGTGCTCCTTGCTTCATCCGTCCACTCTCCGATGTGATCCTTCCATCCCTCCCTTCCCACATGACTCCTGAGTTAGCTTAGCAACACACCACTCAGTTCACTGTTCTCTGGCTGTTTCTGACACTGGGAACCGATGTTTCCAGCCGCTCCCCATAGGCATGGGACGGTGCGGAAAGAACCTGTGATTACCAGAGCTGAGTCAAGCTGGGAATAAAAACTAGAGAGAGGAGCTCTGAAGTTGAAGGCAAGGGCACCAGCTAAGCCTGCATAAACTACATGGCTGCCTTTCACTGCGGAAGTGAGCAGCAGAGCTGATTATGTACGGGGGTCGGCACCTAACACTTGATATGAAAGGCTAGTCCCACGCTGGACACGGAGTTCTGGGTTAGCTCGTGTGCCACCTCTAGGCTGGGGCTGCTATGACTTCAGCTGGGCCATCAGGCAAACGTGGGTTCAGAATGGTTCCTAGGAAATGTTAAAAGCCCAGGGGAAAGCTAATGCTCACAACTAGGGACTAGACTTGAACTGCAAGTCTATGGTGTTGGTCCATTTCCAGTAACCCCAACCGGTCCCCTAAGTCCAGAAGGATATGAAAATAGCAAGGGGCAGAGAGCTCCAGGGTGAGCCTGAAACTGAGCTCTGACTTGCTTTCTTAACCTTGTTGCTTTTCGAGGCTGCTGCTAACAGCCAGGTTGCCAGCTGGTGCCAGCTTGTTTCTTTTGGTCTTGAACTCCTGCTGCGTGCTTGTGAGCAGACGTTCGTCTGTGCTGCTGGCGCTAACAAGTGCATTGCTGTGCCTGGCTCACCCGCTCCTGGCAGTGACTTAGGTGCTCCATACCACACAGCACAGCATGTTCTGCCTTGCCACGTACTCATTAAGGTAAAGGTGCAATTGCTCTTATCATGAAAGGAGACAGATCTCTTCTCTGGTGGTACATTAACCTTGTGACTACTGCTAACTGCCTTTACTTGTCAGTCCGTCAATCCCTGTTGTATCCGTATGAATTCAAAATGCAAGTTTTTCAGAAGCAGCCAAACAATACAATGCACCAACTCTAATACTGGGGTTTTGATGAAACAGCTCTCTCGGGCATAAGAGTAGCATGGAGAGACCCCAAGTGAAGCTGAAGAAGTGCTAATTCTTTGTGATTTCAGGTGAGGATGAACAAACAATGAGCTGTTCCCTTGCCCTGCATCTCAGTGATGGTCTGACAGCAACCACAAGTCTAGCATTTCTTCTTAGTCCTGGTAGACATCTTAATTCCTGAGGGAAGGGAGAGCTGACTGGCACAGCACAGGGCTCTGGGCTGCAGTCCCCTCCTTGGTGGCTGGATATCTTTGATACTGAGCCATTGCTACACTCGGTATTAGGGTCTGGCAGCCGTCAGTGGCGTTCAGAGTCTTCTTAGTGGCAATACTTACATCTAACCTTGGTCTTTTCCTGCTGCAAGGGTTGGCTCAGGGGTTAGTGTTCACATGCACTGTTCTGGGGCACAACTGCACTGTCTCTGAGCTTGCTCAGCAAGCAACTTGCACTCTGGCTGTAGCTAACTAACAGCACTGGTAACATTAGAAGAACTGCTTCTGTGTTATGAATTTATATGCCATCATTCTCAAATAGCACTGTCACTGGGTGCAAGCTAATCCTGTCAAAGTGTTACTGTCTGAGAAAATAACAGCTCCTGCTAGCATTTTTTTACATTTGATGAAGCTTTTGAGCAAGTTTGCTTCACTGAAATTGAGCATGCCTGTTTTTTTGGAAGCTGTTACAGCTCTGTCTTAATTCACTCAACAAACTTCCTACTCTATCTAAATGTGATAGCATTTCTGACTATTCTCCTCTAATCTTAGACTATTGCTTATTGTTTTTAGGGAGACAGAAGCTGAATTGAAGCTGAATGATGTTGCCATGACTGGCTATGTGATTTTCTGTTTGTGGCCATTACTTACATGCATCATTGGTTCTCTCTGTTGCAAATAACAGACAGAGTCTGTGTATTTTTTTCTGGTTAACTTCAGTGAGATGCCATCACATCTGTGGCCACATTCTGTACAGTGATTTGGGAATCAACAGCTATAAAAACTGCCATATCATTTCTCCCCACAATCTATTTTTTTTTTTTGCAGAAACTTGCTAATATCCTTCGACTCTTTGCTGTGGCTTGCTTTTAATTATTCTTATCCCACGGAGTGTCTATTGAGCCCTGCATTAGAGCTATATGAGTGGGTATTTTCACTTTTCTTTCTTTTATTCAGGAGAAAATTTAGTTCCAAAAAACACGCAAGTGAAATTGGATATTGCAGGGTTCACTCTGGAAAGGTGAAATTGTGATTAAGTACAAAAGGTGCAGTTAAGAGACAGGTACCTTACGTGTCCTCTGTATATAGCTGCAGTATCTTATGGCTTGGTCTAATATAACCATTACAATTACAATACTTAGTCTCATCTCACCTCAAATATTCGCGCATGCTTGGTCAGCCATTCTCTCTAGTGTCAGAAGGAGGAGCTCTAAAGCTGTTGCTAAAATGCTAAATACTAATTCCCCTAAATACTAAGGGAATTAGCTGGTGGATTCATCCCTGTTTGGCACTGCGCTGCTCTTCCATGCCTAACAGACTGATTAGTCACCCACTGAATGTTGGTATTGTGATATCTTACATCTACTCTTGTTGGTAATGTAAATCTGGAGAAAATGGAGATCTTAATCTGTTTTCTGGTGGGTCCCAGAAATACTCCTGTCAGGCTGCTTGTGACAGTGATATTGTTCAAGACCCCTAGCAGCTACCTGGGTGTGCAGCAGCACTTTGCTGGACCTTTTTCCTCTCTGTTTTTGTTACTGAATTTGTAGCAAGTTTACACCCCCCCTCCAGTGTTTTTCTGTTCCTACGTCCACACACTTACTTGAAGGGGCATCACTAAACGGTACTTGACTCATTCTCCTAAAGACAACTGGGAGTGGTGCAATCGCTTCCAAGGCTGATTAGATCTATGTTACTCTGTTTCTACTCGATGTACCATAAATGTAGCTTTTGAATAGTTTAATGGCATAAGGGAGTTGAAGTTGCACTAAAATTGTGCAACAAAGATGAGCAATAATAAGACAAAGAAAGAAGGGAAGATACACCACACTATACTTTCATTTAACCTGTGAAGCTAGATTTGGATGTTTATGACATATTCTGGTTGATCTCAGCTGTACCAGATTCTCCAGCCCTGCCCCAGTCTCAATGCCTCTAGCACTGGGTCCCATGCTAAGAGCTGCAAGCCTCCTGTGCTCCCCCAGCATCTGATCCCCTCTGGCTGAGACAGTTGTTTATACTGGTTATGCTAAGGTCTAGGCGTGGAGGTTTGAGACCTTCCACAGAAGTAATGATCTGAGAATTATACAGTTCTAATGTAATTATGTAAAAGCAATTCTAATCGCATTCAGTGTGAACTGAGAATGTAACATTTCATTCCCTGACATGGCTAAGTGCAGGCCCTTAAAGAATTTGCACAGTTTATTTCTTGCCATTTTTTTATCACTATTTGAACTGTCACAAAAATCTGAGGATGTTCTATAATAACGTTGCTCGACAGTGTACATTTTTTCCTACTAGGAATGATTTGCCAGTTTTCAGGGACTTCTGAGTATCTGCTGTTGCAATTTGAAAAACAGAGGATTGCAGAAACTGGTGATGCTTGTTTGGCTTCATGTAAGCTGACTTCCTGTACAACTCATGTTATACCATCACCCAATCATCCAGTTGTCATCCAGTTTTGGTTGTTTGCATTTTTTTATTGTCTGTGGTTTTGCTACCAGGGAAAATATCAGTAAAGCACATTTACAGTCACATAGGGCAGGAACCCCTTTGCTTACTGCAGGGTGCTCCAGAACCCCTTATGGACACCAAGAGTAGATGTGAGCACATGCTGATCCAGCAGCATCAGAATAGGTGAAGTCCTTGCACAGAGGAGTTACAAGATCTTCCATGTCTATTCCCTTTGTACTATATTTTATCCTTTTTTTGCTTGGAACAAGGGAAATTATCACTCAAATGTCAGCCTTTACCTTATGCAGTAAGGTGTCTCTGTACATTTTACAATTTTTGTTTGGACCCTTTTTTGTTTTTGTTTTTGTTTGCTTTTTTTTCCCTTGCTTATTTCCAGCACTGCATTGGTTAGCTAGGCTTTTAAATTGAGCAAGCAAGGTCATGAAATTTATATGCAGTATTTTGCAAATCATGTATTGTCAGAAAATATGCATTAGCATGTTCCTTGCACCGCTGAAGAAATTCTTGTGCCGTGTGAGTATCTAACAAGTCCTTGTCACGCTCTCAGAGGGTCTCAGCATCTACATTGGTATGAGAAAGAATAGCGTTACCTTGTTTTCATTGAAGTATTGAACACAGTGTGGAAGAACAGGGGCAGACATGTCCACATCAGCAGAAGGACCAGTGACCACATCCAGGTCTAGGAGCAGTGTCCCCAGCGACATCTTATTATTGTCACTGCGGATCTAGTCAATGGATTATGCATTCATGTAAGCCTAATGCAGATTACACAAGCAGACAAGTGACTGCAGGCATCACTGCCTGTAATGGGAACACAGGTGCATATACCACGGACTTTTAAAGTTAGGTGAGATAAAGCCTACTGTGGCTTCTAGCAGACCTGGGAAGAGCCAACGCAGTGATAGATTTGAGGAGAGGAGAAAAGTACATGGGTTGACCAGCTGGAAAGCATCTTAGCAGAAAAGGACCTGATGGTCCTGCAGACAAGTTGACAAGGAACCAGCAGTGTGCCCATGTGGCAAAGGTGGC
>WEKW01020375.1:0-14288 GCA_013389905.1 Sula dactylatra
TGGCTTGAAACCAGCTCTTCTGTCCGTATGTCAGGTTGATAATTTACCAATTCTCACAGTGGACTGACAGTTTTAGCTGAACACAGATGCCAGCCAATTAAAGGTTTTATGGATTTTCTACTTAACACAGTATTGCTATTTCCAGAGCTCAATGTCACTGATTGTGCTCCCATGGTACCATGTGCCTCTTTAGCACCTGGTAGCGTTAACCTTTTTTTTAAACAATGGTAATGAAAATATCACTGGATGTTTCAGTATCTGATATTGCCAAGCAAGTCTGTATTAAAACAGATGGCCACAGGGATTGTTAATGCTGTCGCAGGATGCAGCTTGTGTTGCACTATAGGCATTCTCTTTAGGAAGGCCAAATGCTAGTTTTGTAATTGTACTGAAGAAGGTGGCCCACTGCTTGAAAAAAAACCCTTTGTCTTTTTTCAGCCCTAGTTGCTACTATATTTCATTCCATACTTAATGCTGGTAGAAAAGGTGTTATATCTTTTTGCAATTGTATTGCATATAATAGAGGAAGATGAGCTCACACTGGTTGAAGGCAGACAATTACTTGGAAGTTAATATGCTCCAAATTTTAGAAATAGCTGTTAATAGTGTCTTTAATGTATGAATTGAAAATATTTTTGGTCATTTTTTCTTTTTTAAAGTAGCTTTTAAAAAATGGTTCTGTGGAAGTTTTATTACTTCCTGCTGCACGTGATGCTCTGCTTGGCTTAGAAATAAACAGTCCCCCTGCAGCATAGGGTCTCTAAAACTAAGCTGGACATTTTCTTACTTTTGCCATCCTTCCTGTAATAGAGTTTCTGCAAACCAAATGACAAAAGCAAATTTCATGTCTTGGCAAAACTGGGCAGGTGATTCACTTATTCTTAAAGATGAAAAGAAATTTCAGCTGGCTTCAAGTTAGCTGTATTAGTTCTAGTTGTGGATATAACTGCAATAAAAAATGATACTGATTTTATTTATACGTTGAGTTTCTTTGTTGACTTAGATCACTAAATTAAAGGTTCTGTAGTCACATAACATCTTCAGCAGAAGACATGGCAGATATTACTAAATTCTGTCTTAATTACACCTGTAGACATGCCTATATGTGAATGAAAATAAATTAATGCTCTCCATCACTTAGACAAGGAGCACAATAATAGTTCATATTCAAATGGCTGAATATGTATACCTCTATGTAAGTGACTAGAAATTTTCGTAGTAACTGCAACACGGAAGTTCTTCAGCAACACAAGCAGTTAATGTCAAAAGTTGCTGAACGTGATCCTTGATGTACAGGGTTTTTCACATGGTAATTGTCTATAAATGCACCCTTGAAAAAATAATTGCCATAGTAAACAAATGAAATGAGTTTGCATCTATTGAAAGTTAATCTTGGTATTGGGATGCAGACTTACGTAGAGTGAAGTAATTTATTTCAGTGAACTTGCAATGAATTGCAATTCTGCAAGATTGAAACAAATGCAGTTTGTTTTGGGGTTTTTTTATTGTTTGGATATTTTAGCTAGACACATTTCTTTTTTCCTTGTTTCCTATTTCATTGTTACTTAGTGTTATCATAAGAGACTTCAGTACAAATCCAGCTTTTAACTTCCGTTTTTCTTTACTGTATGATATGTTATTTAGCAGTTGTCACCAAAGTATTTACAGTTTTGCCTTTGCAAATGGCAAATACTTCTGGTGTGCTGTTATGATGTCAGCTGTTTGCAAAAGCCTGTGTAAAGCCTCAATGGTTTTTTAAAATAAAGTAACCCCTATATGAGACAACATCAGTGATTTAATTGACTTTGAGTTCATTATGGTTTGGCCACCTTATAGCAGCCTATTTTTTCCCATCTTTTTGTACTCCCAGCAGGCCTAAATTTGTGAAATACAGATCAGGCCATATAGGAGGAACCAGCCTGCCAGTTTCTCAGTAGTAAGCATGTGAAATATGGAGGGTATGAGCAAAGCCATGGTCCCGATCTCTATTTTTAATGAGCTGAGAAGATTATGTTAAACTGAAATATGCACTGCATAATGTGGTTATAGGAGTCAGCTTCCACAAAGCTGCTGGTCTGGGCCTTTGTTCACACAGACATTAGACATCCTTTGTTTTGCCCCTCCTTCTCTTCTTCAGCAGTCATTCAATGACAAGCGTAAAAAGAACCTCTTTTCCCGAAAATTTCCCTTCTACAAGAACAAGGACCAGAGTGAGCAGGAAACCAGTGATATTGACCGTAAGTATGTGGCATTCGATGGAGAGCGAAGCACACATAGAAGGGCCTGCTAGATTGCAGTAGGGTGTTACCATGGAGACAGTTTCATGGGCTGCAACAGGCTAATGAGCTTGAGGTGCCAATGACAAACAATCTACAAAATCAATAAAACTGTTTGCTGTTAAAGTAAAATTTAACCCAAGAGTATCCCTGTTTGGGGTAAACTGGGTAATACTCTTGAGTAACAGTGTGTACGTAACTGGAGGAGATAACAGCCTTCAGGCACTGTCAGTGATGGTTTCTCATGTCTGACTTAGAGGAGAGCACACAGCAACGAAGAAAGTGCAATGGAGCTTACCGGCTTCTCAAAACAGTCCCTTTAGACTGCTTACTTCAAAGTCATTCCATTCTAATTTGGCTTTCCTAATGATGACAGGCTACTTTGTTTTTCATTGTTGTTGCCAGCACTTTAAAAAAAGTGTCTTCTCAAAAAAGAGTTGCATAAGTTCGATAATTCAGACCAGGTCCACTACAAACTGCATTCTTTGCTGTTTGCATCACTGATTACACTTCCTGTACCAGTCAGGCCAAATCCTGTAGACTTATCCTGTGATGTTCTGGGAACTGTCTCCTGTCGTAGCGCCAATTTTATATATTACTGACAATTATTTTCTTTGTGATTGTCTTTTTATTGCTTGCCCTCTGGGGACTACTCTGCAGGAGGTCCCTGACGACATGGGATCAAAAGGCCTGAGTAAGTGATCAAAATACTCCCAAGTTATTTTAACCTCCATCTGAAAAATTACTACTTTTTTTTAACAGATCTCTTTGAGACTGGTGCTTTACTGGCATAAGGAGGTTGACTCTAAAAATGTTTCATAAGGTCTTTCTGGTTTGTAATGTTCTGGGGGCTTTTGCTTTCAGGAACATATTATTTTAAGTTCATGTGACTATCACATTAGATTTTTTTTTTGTTGTTGTTCAGAAGCTTACCAGTGCTTACTTGTTTGTCCTTAACAGTACTGTGGTTTTAAATTTGGTGATTATTTTTTTACGTCACTTTTATCTTGTCTTTGTGTTTCTATTTATTTAAAAATAAACCTATGGCTTTTTACAGTAATAGTACAAGCATTGTCCTTAAAGAGTTAAATTAAATTAATCCATTAAGCTAACTAAAATTAAACCATTAAGGTTTTTAGCCCTCTCTCTAGGTGACTGATCTTTACAGCCACTTAAAACAAACAAAAGCCTTTGCTTAACAGATGCCATGAGAGTTTTTCTGTCTGACTTATTTGAACTCTTATGATACTTTTAGGACCAGCTAGAGGGATAGCTAATAGAGGAGGCACATAAGCATTAGTTTTATTTCATGCAGAAATGTTACTTGGAAACAGTAAGATTCAAAAGTTGCTGAGTACTGTAACAGATCTGTTTGTGTACACAGACACCACCACTGTACTAAAACAACAAAAAATAAATGTCAAGACCTTGCTTTCATCACAGGTATTAAACACATATATTGTTATGTGTTTATGGAATAGTAAAATTGTCACTAAAGACTAAAGGTTGTTAAACATAACATTTCTTTCCAGCACATAACTGTTATGCACAGTGTTCCTGAGATTGCATGTAAGAAGCGGTGTATTTCTATACTTGGCCTCAATCATGAAATAAAAACTCTAGTAGCTATAACATTAATTTTCCTTTTTTTGAAATGACTAGTTTCAAGGAAATTCTTGGTCTAGAACAGATGACCTTAGCAACCTTTATGGCCTTATGGTTTAGAGCAGAAGTTCGTAAGCAGCCTTTATGGCCTTACCATCATACCTAGTTTAAACTATGTAATACGGTCCAGAAGTGTCACTAGGTGATTCTGTTATAAAAACAAATGGTTTCTAGCCTGTTTTTCAGCACAGACTTCTTGAAACTGTCTTAACACACTTACTGCAAGCTGTGTTACTTGGGCTCTGCAAGACTGCTGTTCTTGCTGGCATTTCAGGCTTCCATCTTCACTGATTGTGCCCATTATCAGACTATCACAACACCTGTATTCTCAATTGACAATGTCTCCCCTTCACGTTCTACCATGAGGCTTTTAAACATTTTAAACATTACTATTTGCTACTTCCATGCCAATGTGGACATTCTTTTTCCAAGCCAAGAGAATGAAATGGCAGTAGATACAAATTGCTGGTACTCACAAACATTTAGAAATATTGGCCTGTTTTTCCTGCACAGAAATGAAGCTCAGAGGAAGTTCAGTCTAGCCAGAGGTTTGTGGTTCAAAGATACTGGTTCACTTTATCCAAAACCATTTTAAAAGGTTAATTAGTTTACATATGACGACTGTAACGTTTTTGATGTTTATTAATCACTAGAAGCATACGTGCTTACACAGAGATTACACAGAATCGTTTAGGTTGGAAAAGACCTTTAAGATCATCAAGTCCAACTGTAAACGTAACGCTGCCAAGCCCACCACTAAACCGTGTCCCTAAGCATCATATCCAAATGTCTTTTAAGTACCTCAGGGATGGTGACTCAACCGCTTCCCTGGGCAGCCTGTTCCAGACCCTGGCAACCCTTTCAGTGAAATAATATTTCCTAATATTATTTCTAAACCTGCCCTGGCGCAGCTTGAGCCATTTCCTCTCATCCTATCACTCATTACTTGGGAGAAGAGACCAACACCCACCTCGCTACAATCTCCTTTCAAGTAGTTGTAGAGAGCGATGAGGTCTGCCTTCAGCCTCCTTTTCTCCAGGCTAAACAAGCCCAGTTCCCTCAGCCATTCCTCATCAGACTTCTGCTCCGGACCCTTCACCAGCTTCGTTGCCTTTCTCTGGACACGCTCCAGCACCTCAATGTCCTTCTTGTCCTGAGGGGCCCAAAACTGAACATGGCGTTCAAGGTGTGACCCAAGTGCAGGCTCCGACACTGAGCCTTGTTGAACCTCATATAGTTGGTCTCAGCCCATCACTGCAGCCTGTCCAGACCCCTCTGCAGAGCCTTCCTACCCTTGAGCAGATCAACACTCCCGCCCAACTTGGCGTCATCTGCAAACTTACTGAGGGTGCACTCGATCCCCTCATCCAGTTCATTGATAAAGATATTAAAAAGAACCAGCCCCAACACTGAGCCCTGGGGAACACCACTTGTGACTGGCTGCCGACTGGATTTAACTCCATTCACCACAATGCTTTGGGCCTGGCCGTCCAGCCAGGTTTTTACCCAGCAATGAGTACACCCGTCCAAGCCATGAGCAGTCAGTTTCTCTAGGAGAAGTCTGTGGGAAACTGTGTCAAAGGCTTTACTAAAGTCCAGGTAGGTCACATCCACAGCCTTTCCCTTATCCACTAAGCGGGTCCCTTGTCATAGAAGGAGATCAGGTTAGTCGAGCAGGACCTGCCTTTCATAAACCCATGCTGACTGGGCCTGATCACCTGGTTATCCTGTACATGCTGAGTGCCAACTCAAGACATTCTGCTCCGTAACTTTCTCCCAGCACCGAGGTCAGACTGACCCTGGATCCTTCTTCCAGTAGATGGGCATCACATTTGCTAACCTCCAGTCAACTGGGACCTCCCCAGTTAGCTAGGACTGCTGATAAATGGTATAATGCGGCTTGGTGATCGCTTCTGTCAGTTCCTTCAGTACTCTCGGGTGGATCTCATCTGGCCCCATAGACTTGTGTGTGTCTAGGTGGTGTAGCAGGTCACTAACCATTTCCCCTTGGTTTATGGGGGCTCCATTCTGCTCCCTGTCCCTGTCTTCCAGCCCAGGGGGCTGGGTACCTGGAGAACAACTGGTCTTACTATTAAAGACCGAGGCAAAGATGGCATTAAGTAGTACCTAAACCTAATTGGTTTTTTAAATTATGCAAGCTAGCTAGACGTATTAAAACCTAAAAGTAAATTTAATGCTGACAAATCCTTTGTCACTATGATTCCTCCCACATCTAATAAAGGCTGGAGATTCTTTTTAGTCCTCCTTTTGCTGCTAATGTATTTATAGAAGTATTTTTTTAGTCTTTTATGGCAGTAGCCAGATTAAGGTCTAGCTGAGCTTTGGCTCTTCTAATTTTCTCCTTTTTTGCTTCATAACTGTATTCTTATCTCTAGAGTCCCCTTGCTTCCATCTCTTCAGTCTTGTAGGGGAGGAACCACACTGAATTTAATATGTTATAAAGGCTCCTTGTGACAACTATATGTGTTATCATATGCAAGCAGTTACGTACATAACATCAGGTTGAATTTTACTGAATTTGTATAGGTCAAACACAAGCTTCTTTACGCAGTCTTAAAATGTGTATGTTAGTGTTTCTCATTACAAATAGACACACTTATTGGATGGCATAAAAATTAATTTCTTAAAAAAAGTTCAGCAGTATCAAAGTTCATATTTGTTCACCAGATTTGTAGGATTTTCAGGTAACAGAATAGATTGATACCTGAAATTCTTCAATTGCATTAATTTTTATCACAAATGTATTTAACACAGTTACATAGCTTAAATATAAACATCTTGTAGCTACTGAAGTATTTTGATTACCATGCAAAAGGCATGAAATTGATATAGATAGTCCAGAATAAGTCAGGAGCTTCTGAAAACTAAAACATCACAGCGTGTGGAGGGGGAGGAATCTTAATTCTGAATTGCACTTCAAGTAAACTCTTTAATATACTACAGGAAAATGTTTATTATTGAATATGCTGCACTGTATTTCCTGCTTTATAATCCAGTTTTTTCTGCTACAAGACTCTTCATATAATCAATGAATTGCCTGTATAAAAGTTGAAATGCATAGTCCCATAGATTTTGCACAACAAAATTAATCTTGAAGTGAAAACCTAAAAGTTGCAGGGTTACATGTGATCTATGAATTAGTGTACTTCTTGTAATCTTATTTTGATATGCTGTTTGATGTTTGTCTTTTTATTAACGTTGATTCCTTTTGTATGAAATTAAGCTTGATCCTGAGAGCTATGAGAAGTACCTTAAAACTTTTATATGCAATATGTATTGATTTCAGCATTTTGATATCGGTATTGTCTTTCATCTGGATTATGTTGTGTCAATTTGCTTTCTTTTGGACTCATGCCATTAGTGTATGTTCCTTATTTTTTTTTTCATTGTGTTGCAATTTCAGAGCATGTAACCTCTAATGCCAGCGATAGTGAAAGTAGTTACCGTAAGTGTTTTTACGTTCTTTGTTTATTTAGAACCTTTGTTTAGTAGCTCTTCCTTTGGTTTTGTTTCTCTGTCTTTTCTGGATATTTACATGTTAAATAGGACTTCCCAGTTGCCCTCAGGTGAAATCCGTATTCATGTGTTTGGTGGGGTACTGCAAATTCTGCTGTGTCTTTGTTTTTAAAAAATTTACTAGAGAGAATCATTGCAAACCTCCTTTATGGATATTTTTATTGTGATCTCTGATTTTCTTAGTTCAGCTTAATTTTTTTTTTTAAATTATGCAAGCTAGCTAGACCTATTAAAACCTAGAAGTAACTTTAATGCTGACAAATGCAATTGTATGTAGTTGAACTTAATACTGGAAGTGCAACTGAACTGTGTAATCTGTTAAATAATGCAATAACTGTCTACAATTTTTCACAACTGAAAGATAAGATAAGCAAACATGTATTTACCCTTGTTTTCAGCTTTCATTTACCTATTTTGCCAAGTGTGGGTGCTTAGTATGAATTGTGTTCAAAGCACACAACACACATTAAGTTGTGGAGTCAGTTATGATAAATTAGCATGCTAGACATGCATACGCGTTTGCTCTCTCTGTGAAGACATAGTATCTTTTAAGTACTAGACTGAGTTAGCTTTTTTTACTAGCCCAAGGTACAGCAGTATTACATATTCACAGTGGGTAATATGCTGCATGATGCTGCTCCACAATGCTTTAAAATGTCTTAAAACAGAGCCAGAACTTCAATCCCACTGGTCATTTCCAGTGAACAATTCCTCGGTAAGATCTCACAGCCCAGACCTGGAACCCAGGACAGGGCAGAGCAGGAAGATGAAAAGGCTGAGGATTTGAAGAACACAAAAAGAAGGACCAGTACAAGTCACACAGTGTGACACTGAGTGGCTCACTGATCAGCTTCTGGTTGCCTGCTAGCTGTCTAATGGGCACTTCAGAAACAGATAATATTTATGTTAGGGTAATAAAGAAGGTGTTCATTAACAGATATATTTGTTTGGAAGCTGTAGATCTTATCAGAGGTGATGATCTACATTTTTTTCTTCCAGATGATTACACTCAAGGAGAGAATTTATGCATGTGTATGAAATCCCCAGCACTTAGAGTGTGAACAGTGTCATAGACTGTAATTGAAAAGAAACCAGTTGGGGGAAGCATTCGTGTTCCCTGAGAATAACACAAAACTGAGAATGTATGGAAGTTGCCTTTGCCTATATGACAAACGTAGAATTTTTCACCATTTTTAATGACATGCCATTAAAACTATCTAACCACGACTGTTTCTTCATAAATTTGCTGCTTTCCTCTCTTCCCCCCCACTCCAAGGTTCTTCTCAGAGCTAGCTTTATGTATGTTTAAAGCTCATTATTGCTATACTAGTTAGTTTTTTACTGTCATTATTTGAGAAGCCCTGATTTCATTATGAATGTAATGGATTTACTAATTTGAATGTGTAATTCCAAGAACTTTTTATTAAAATGATTTTTTTAATTTCTTCTTACTGCTGTCTAATATGAAAGTTATCTTGATTACAGATGAGTACGGTTGTTCAAAAGGTTCATTCTATTAATATTCATTTTTTTCCAAACTATTGAAAAGCAGTGACAATATATACTTTTTGCCCTCAGTCAGGGGACGCTTTTTACTTATTGTTATCTCTTTAGTAGTTTGCTTAACTCATTGTTGACCTTATAGCAATGTGACTTCTCCAAAGTAGTATGTAATTATATGAGAGCTGGGTCTTTCATAGATGAGTCAGTAGGTGGTGATTCCCTATTCCTCTCCCTAGCCTAAAAGGGGTTCTGAAAGTATATACTGTCCTTCTAAAATCCCCGTGTGCATGAGTAACTTTTTGCGATATTAAAATACACAGGTTGCATGTTTTCATGTCTGTCTTAACATATTCCTCACCTGCAACAACTTCAAAAATTAAACTGTTCATTCATGTATTGCTGTAGTACAGTTTGAATGCAAATTTATTGCCAATAAGAGAAATACTTCTCTTAATGAAATTGTAAATTTTGGATTTAAAAGATCAATGGTATTTGCTATGAAATAAAGAATAGATATATAGAAGCAATATATGAATTTTTAAAAGCCTTTATCTGCCATCTCTTTCTATACAACTGTGGTATAGCATTGGTATGTTTCTTTGCCTGTTACAAGTACAGCTTATAAACTACAAAGAATGTTCCAAAAATTACACAAGTGAGTTATTGAAGGACTGTATTTTATTCAAAGTTCATAGTGGTGTCATATAATTTGATCTCATATCTTCAGAATTGTAAATTCTTTGCTGTCGTGGAGTTTATTTTTAGTGATTCCATTGCAAGAAATCTTACTCGGAGATATCTTGTTAGCCTAGAAATAATCTTTTAGAGAGATGGCAACTGAGGTATATTTTAGATGCTTTCACTAACATTAAAAAAGCCTGTAGCCGTCAAAGGTCAACATTCAGTTATTTTAGTTTCATTCACTGCTGATGTGCTTTCTGGAGCTGAGACCAATACAAAGCTTTCTTTGTTTTCAAGTTTGTCCTTAAAAATTCATTAATAAAATGATAGTTATTTAGTATATACAATCATAATAATTTTTTGGTAGAATTAGAGTGGTTGAAGGTGTTTATGTAAGTGCCACTTCATGATAAAGTTAATGGAAGCTATGTACACCTTGACATACATGGTCAGCCCAGTATAAATATAGAAAAATGTTATTGTAAATGCTGGCTTCAAAGTGTGGAGAACGTTCATGATGCAGGTGGCATTGCCTCTAGCAGTGAATGATAGTGTGCATGCATTTCATTCAGGGAAACGTGTGTAAGAGCATTTCAGTAATGCTTTAAAATTCTTCTTGTGCTTGATGTCGGTTTGACGTGCTAACATAAACAAGGAAATTATTTATGCTGTATGTGTATTATGCTTTAAAATTTTGTGTTTGGCCTATCTTTGTGATTTTTATAATTCATTGCTCTTGAAAAATGTCCTTCATCAGTATCATTGTAATGCATATTACTGAGTAATGTCTGTATCATTAGAGTTCATTGAATGACTCAATTTAAATGTGTTGGTTTAGAAAAAAATACATATATATGTCTTTACATTTACATTTTAGGTGGCCAAGAGGAATATGTCTTGTCATATGAACCAGTCAATCAACAAGAAGGTTTGTAGATCTCATTCAGTATAAAACAAATATCATCTGAATTATCAGAATGCTTCACGTGCCCTTATGCACTGAGCACTACAATAAACTTCTTCACTGTTTTGTTACCATTATTCAAATGAATAAAGCATAAAGGTATAAATTATTAAATGCAATTGCTAAATTATTTAGTGCACAATCCAAAGGCACACTATTTAAATTATTATGTGTGGTTTACATTGCACAAGGAAAATATGGTATGTTTAACAGTTTTGTCAGGGTGAACCTCAGAAATTACAGTTTTCTTCTGTTTCATATTGCTTTAGCATTCTCACTGTTGCAGTTCCTTTTTTCTGTCTCAGCAAAAAATGTCAATAGATCATTTGCCTACTTTAGTAAGCTTTAACTGAAATGTCTCTAACACATGGCAGTCTCTCATTTCTGTATGGGCTTCTTATATGGCTAATTTTGTTAGCAATTGCCAAGTGGGTTTTTTGTGATTTTTTTTTTTTTAAGAAAAAATTTGAATTAAATGGAAATTGATAGGGCAAAATATTTTCTCACACTTACATTTAAAGTAAAATGCTTTTCACCGATTTCTGATGGGATGCTATCATTTGCTTTTCACCTTGGTCCTGACCTTGCTTCACTGTGTGTAATAGATACAGAATTTTTAGTGTTCCCTTTCACCACAACAGGTTCTAATGATTGATTTACATTATTGTTGTGGTTTAGCCCCAGTCAGCAACTAAGCACCACACAGCCACTCGCTCACTCCCCCCACCCCTGTGGGCTGGGGAGAGAATCGCAGGAGCAAAAGCAAGAAAACCCTTGGGTTGAGATAAGAACAGTTTAATAATTAAAATAAAATAGTAAGAATAGTAATGGTAATGATAATAATAATAATAAAAAAATAAAAAGAAATAATGAGAGAGAATAAAACAAAACCCAGGGAATAAAGGGAAAAGGGGAAAAAAACCCAAAACCACAAGAGCTGCAACCGCTCACCACCCGCTGACCGACACCGCCAGTCCCCGAGCCGCGATCGCTGCTTCCCCCGGCCAACTCCCCCCAGTTAATATACTGGGCATGACGTCACATGATATGGAATACCCTTTGGCCAATTCAGATCAGCTCTCTTGGTTGTATCCCCTCCCCTCCTGGCTTCTTGTGCACCTGGCAGAGCATGGGAAGCTGGAAAAGTCCTTGACTAGTGTAAGCACTACCTAGCGACAACTAAAACATCAGTGTGTTATCGCATTATTTTCATACCAAGTCTAAAACACAGCACTATACTAGCTACAGTGAAGAAAATTAACTATCCCAGCTAAAACCATGACAATTATCTGATACATAGCTCACATATTTGTAAATTAATCTGTAAAAGGGATGTCCTTTGGGAATACTGGATATCTATTACCTATCAAATAAGATAGCAGTCGAAGTAAATATAATCATGGATTTTACATGAATTTTGTGTGTCAAGATTTCATTTTTGGTTTCATGCAACGAATGGCACAGCCCAGTTGGTTTTAATAACATTGTGAATCTCGCATGTCTATATAGACTTCCCACTCCAATTTGTTAATCGAAGCATATGGCCTCCGTTTCATCAGTGAGCTTTCAAAAGTAGTAAAAATTGTTACACCAGACTAACACAAACTATATTATTTATATCATATAATTTGTAGTTTTGATAGGATCCAAATAAAATAATGGATGATAAATGCATGAGTTGGGACCATGCTAGAAATAGGGTAATGGTAGGCCCTCTTTGATGTATTAAGTAAGCTATGCTTAAGCTAGGGAACTGGAGGTTTGTTACCCTCAAATGAGCAGCTGCTGGGTCTGTGTATGTATGCACACCAGAGGGTCTCACAAAATGAGAAACCTCTTTTTAGCTGGCATTAGCTTCCCAGATTCTGACAGCTTAATGGTTTACTGAGAATGATAGTAATACCAAGTGAATTAATGTCAAGGTTGAAGAGCAAAGATGTGAATGGCACTTCACACAAGCCAATGGTTTAGTAACTACCGTATTGTAAAACTAAAGATTTTAGAGAGACAAGTGGTTTGGCACTTAAATACGTGACTGTAATTCCCTTTGAGTCTAACATAGTGTATGGGGAAAGCCATAAAAGAACCAGCACCTCGTTCCTTTGCTTAGGTGCAGTAATACATTCCCTGCAAATATTATCTGCATTTGTCCGCTAATTCACTTCCACAGTAATTTTTTTTTTTTTGAGAAGCCCGGAGGAATAAAGAACTGTAATGATCAAAACAGATATAAAGGTGCTTGGATTTGAGACAGTCTTAGACTTTAAGCGAAGATGTTTATTGTTAAATTAATAGGTTGACAGTTACTGGATCCCAGACGTTCCTTTTACGAATACATTAATACCCCTGAAAGCAAATAGTTCTGAGAGTCAAATTAAAATGTATTTTATAGGTCAGATTTTACTTAATTTGGACTTGTGCAGGAAAGACAGATCGAACTTAAAACTAAAATTTACATGCTGAAATTATATGCTAATGCCAAGATACTTAGACATTGTCCTCATGGTTCTTGCAGTATAATATATTTTCTGCTTAAGCCTAATTTCCAGCCAAAAGCCCTTTATAAAAATCAAGCTGCTTTTAAAAGATGCTATACTTCATTTTATAAGGATGTTAATAGTTACAGAAGCTATATATAGTTGAGTCTTTTCATATATGACTGTTCTAAGTTGTGGTCTTAGAGGAGAAGATGAAGCTTCTCCCAACACAGAACTAGAATTTCATGAACTCTGCTGCTGCTTAGGTACCTCTTTGAAGTGAAAAGATTTTCAAACTTCCTCCTTTTGCTGCTTTTATTAGAATGAAGGAGGTTACGTTGTGAAAAGATTCTTCCCCTCCCCCCCAAGACTTCATAATTTAAGACATCTTTGATCCCCTAGGATAGTGATTTGAGAGTGAAGACCTAACATCTTACTGTGACTACAGTATTAACTGATATACGTTCTTCAGCATGTTTTTCTTCTCTTTAGGAGTACATCTTCTTTTAGGTTTTAAAACCATTACTGTGTGATAAAGCTTATTTTGTTGAACTGTGAAAGAAAACAATCATACTGAAATGTAACTGATGTTATTCCTTTATGTTTAATAGTCAGTTACACACGACCTGTGATTGTTTTGGGACCTATGAAAGACAGAATAAATGATGATCTGATCTCAGAATTTCCAGACAAATTTGGCTCATGTGTTCCACGTAAGTCTCAGCAAATACTAAAGCAATTCTACATTTTTTTGGTGTTAATTTTCTTAATAGACATCCTTTGTATGTTGAGCTTAAAGTTAATATGTTGTCTAAACTTTATAGAGCTACCTTAGTTGTCAGTCATCTCTTTGCTTGTGACAATTTTGCAGTATAAATGGGAGACTATTTTTGGATATTGTAGGGGTAAAAAAGTCACTGTTTTTTGTTTTGCTTTAAAAATGACTGGTTTATATTTAAAGATACTACTAGACCAAAACGAGATTATGAGGTGGATGGACGCGATTACCATTTTGTCACTTCTCGAGAGCAAATGGAGAAGGATATTCAGGATCACAAATTCATTGAAGCTGGCCAGTACAATAATCATCTTTATGGAACAAGTGTCCAGTCAGTGCGAGAAGTAGCAGAAAAGGTAAATCAGTGCCAGTTACTTTCATTTACTGAGGTGATTATCTGACTGTGC
>WEKW01020378.1:1108-11193 GCA_013389905.1 Sula dactylatra
TAACTTGAATTATAAAATCAGCACAAAGTAATTTAATTGTATCAGGAAAACTACGATTCTGATATAAACCGGTCTTGTGTTGTAGCAGTCCAGCATTAAGGAAATTGGTCTGGCTTTGATCACTATGTGACTTGGTCAGAATTGTTTATTCAGGCACCAAAATGAATCTGACTTGATTTTTCAAATGTTAAGTGGAGTTTACTTTTAGAAAACAGAGCTTATTACTTGTGAGATAAGCAAACTTGATATGAAGCTGTAAGACAGGCTGAATAAGGAAACAACTAGAGCTCTTACCACATTTGTGCTGAAGTCACTATAGTTCAAATTAGATCGCTTAAGCCAGAAACATATTGCTTTTTTTCCTTAGAGTCTTAAGTCTGTAATGTAAGTCTGAAATGGAGTTTAAAAACTTGTCATCCAAGAGTACTAGCAAAGTGGAGTGGTGAATCCAGGTCCTGCAAGCCTTGGTGTGGTATCAACCAACAGACACCCTTTACCAGAATATGCACTTCCAGAAGTGCAAGTAATGCTTCGCTTTGCCTGAGTATCTGTAGAAGCCAAAGGTCAGAGATTTTTAAAGTGTTAAAGGGCAGAGATATAGTCTTTTACAGAACTTCCCTGAAAATGCATCATCCTATTTGTTGAAGTTCCTTTGAAAAGAATAGTCAGATTATTAGTTTTGATTTTCTAACGTTTTATGTTGTCATCCTTTCACTTATTTTTTTTTCTTTTGGCAATGCTGTGTGGTTTTTTCCCTTTAAAAAAACAAACAAACAAACCACACAAAAGCCCACAACAACAAAAAACCACTAAATTGGAATACTGGAAAGTAATTGCAGGAGTTACAGGATTTGTTTTTCTGAAGATGAGTTGCTTTATAACATCCCCAACAGAACTTTAGAGTTAAATGCACTTGAACAGCACTTGGCACGCGTTGTTATATTAATGATAATTGATTCTCAAACACACACAAATCTATACTATGGTGCTAGCTCTGTGACATCCCAAAACGCTTTGCTTGAATTGCAATACCTGAAGTACTCCAGGTTTTAAATCAAAATGTAATTATTTTGTTCCTCATAAATCAACATCCCTGAAGATAATACCAGCTTGTATAGAACCCAATGGCTGTGCAGCCATTCATCTTCTGAAAAGCCAGAGCATTTGTAATAGTTGTATGAGAAGTTAGTGACTCCTCAGACTTGCAGACTACTAGTTTTGTGCAGAGCAGTGGTATACTTTTAATGTAGTGAAAGTACATACCCAGAAGTTGGACAGACCTCTAAGGTGTACCACAGTTGATTCTAAAAGATTAAGTACTTCATCTCTCTGCAGATGGAACTGTCTTTCTCCTCCACCTGTAAAACATGAAATGCTGTTTTCTATTTTTGCTGTGAGAGTATGGCTGTGAAATGCCCAGATATGCACTTGAGAGCCTCAGAAGTATATAAAATACAATACTTTGGGGTTTCCATTCTCATGTTCAACATACTCTGTTCAGTTCTCCCAGTGTTGATAGGCGTTAATTGTGTTTCTTTGTTACGCAATGTTGGCATATACTTGAAGTAATGAATTTGGGTTTTTAAGGCATCTCAATATATTGAATAAAATTATCCCTGTTCTTCTGGTCATTGACACCCTAGTAATGGACAGATTTCAAAAACCTGATTTGTTGGCTAAAGCAAAGAGTCTTTTCTAAACCTCTTGTGTTTGTTTGGTGTTGTGGGGGTGACTTCAGTGAGCTGTCATTGACAATCAAAGCTGAGCTTAACTCTGTGTATGAATGCTCTTTTAAATTGCAGTACGAGTTTGCCTAGGATGCACACACATTAATCGTGTTCCATACCAGAAATATTAAAAGCCTTACTTTTTTTAGGGTAACAAACTCTTAAGGCAGACCCCATGAAGGTTGTTCTAAAGCTTCATGCTTTGAAATGTGTTCCATGTCACAATTGGCTTTGTGCATGCCCACCTAGCATATGTTTTTAATTAGTGGAATCCCTATGGATTTTTACGTAGACTCAAGCTAACACAAGACACATGTACTTGAGAAGGGTGCATCTTTAGGCTTGGGTTGCAGGAAAGGCTAAGCCCAAAGGTACGACAAATCAAGACTTGTTTAACATGATTACCATGTGACCTGGCTTTAGCAAACAATTCTGGTTTTAGGCAAACAAGAGATGCAGTTTTGAGTCCGAATAGAAACCAGTGACAGTAACATGAGAATTCTTGTGCAGTGAGGTAACTGGGATTGTATCTGCTGCTCCATTCATATACTTCTATTCTTTCCTAAGACTATCACAAATAAAAAAAAAAAATCCCTGCGGGCTCTGAGCATCTTTCTTGGGGAAGTGCGTGCATCTGCAAAAGTAAGTTACTATTGCTACGATACTCTCTGGCTGAACCATGTCTCTTCATAGTTGTGGGCTTGGAATTGTGTTCTGACCCTGGCAAAACCAGTGGGTTCTGAGAGCCTGGGCTTCGCTGTAATTCCTGGAGCATTTGGCCAATGCTCTCCAGTGAAACTAGTGCTAGAAGCATATAAATCTTATCAAAATGTAGTTATTGCCAGCACAGCACACAGAGACCTTTAGTGGATCAAGTTGCATCTGGGCATGCTTGTGGACTGAAAAATAAAGTCTCTATGGAAATAACTTTCATTGGACTTGAACTTCAGATACGCATATATGATTCTGACTTTGAATTCAATAGGGAGGAGGACATAAGTGAAAAGCTGGTGCGGTGATTGCTTTGCTCTGTCTCAGGCTCTGCATCCATGCCATTGGTCTTGTGTGACTTCCTAGTTTTTCATTCCTCCATTTCCTCTGACTGTGGAGTAACTCCTGATTACAGAGCAAGTGACTCTGAAGCATGCTAATGTTACTTCAGAAGCTGTGGTCCCTTCTCTCACTGACCACATCCTTTTGTTACTTTTAAACTAAGACTTCTGCCAGCTGCTCTTAAGCAGCTGGAATGTATTGCTTTCTGTAGCCTTTGATATTTAGTAGCAAGGCCCTGACAGAAACACACCAGTGCCGGTGACATTTAGTCAGGTCCTGTCTGGGGTGAGACACAACCTCAGTCAGTTTAGCAATCTGCTTTACAGGTTTTGTAGGCAATATCGCATCCACAAATGAACATGATCAAGGGTGCAAAGAGCAATACTTGATGGAGTTGGAGTATGCTTCATACCTTCATCTGGTTGCCTCTTCTGCCTATAAATGTTACTCCAATCCAGAGAACTGCCTGTCCCACTTCATTTAAGTGTTGCCATGAGATATCTGGTACTATGCTTTATTTACTGCATGCTATTCATACCTTGTTCTGAGTAGAGAAGTATTCATTTCATTATGGGCTTTTCTGTGGTACTCATCATTTTGAGATGAGGGTTTCACAAATGCTAATTGACCCTCAGCTTGTCCTTTAGGTGACGGGATGGTGGGTATTCTCATTCTCCAGATGCAGAGCTGAGACTCAGACTAAGCCAAAAGGAAGGCAGATAATTTCTGTTTGCCTAATTTGATATGACACTGCTCTGGCTCCTCACAGCAGTCCAGATCACGCAACAAGTCAGACATTGACAGCCTGCAGTCCTCTGACCCTAGCTGCAGCTGTAAGCACGTAGGGCTCCTGCATTTCAGACCCCAGGGTCTCAGAATACCCTAAAATGAGCAATGTGATTAGTGGTCTCTGTGGGAAATTTGGTTAAAACTGTGCATTTGGTCTGTAGGAACTCATATAGAGTGGTGATGATAATCGGTGCTCTCTGGGACAAGAGGGCCTGCCTTATCCCTGAGAAAGTCCTTTCTTTCATTGCTCCCCACTTTTCATAGCTCCAGTGAACTCCACGTGTCCCATGGCCAAGTCTCCTGCCATGTGTTATGGACCTGTTCCATAGATCCTGACAACCTTCCCTCTGCCACTGGTAGCAACCATATTTCTTTCCCAAATTCCCTGATTAACATAATTTCAACTCAGAGCAATTGTCCTTGTCATTAGAACATGTTGCTAGGTTTCTACTAAGCAATGCATTCTGTCTGTACTTTGAGAGGTAACGATATTAAAACCTAAAACATAAAGCCATGTACTGGGCCTTGGGTAGAGCTGGGAATATGAAACTCGTTTTCTGAATCCAAGTTGAGTGTTGTCTTCATCATGTGTATCCTTGCTGTCACCCAGAATTTCTGCAATGCAAACCTAATCCAGCATCAACTTCCTGCTGAAATACGCTGCAAAACCATACAAAATACCTAATTTCATGGAGCAAGGTAGTTATTATCAATGTGCTTTTTTAATTCTTCTGGTGAACTGAATTTGCATAGCCTTTTTATTATGTTCATACTTTAAACAGGTAATAAAAATGAGGCTGTAAATAAGGTATTACCTATAAGAAGCCAGTGCAGTACTTACAAACAAACAAACTTTACTCAGCTCAGCTATTTTTGCAGGCAGTTGCTGTGTTCACCCCTTGTAGTGATTTCAGGGATATTGGTGAGCAGCACAGAAAGGTGCTGCATGTCTTTGTTTAAAAAGCCATCCCCCACTCCCCACCCCTTACTTGGACAAAGGAGCAGGTTTGCTGGTCTCATCCCCCTAGCCAGTTGTGCTCATCATGAAACTACTGCGCAGTTTGCCGCAAGTGGCAAGCCGTGCTGAAAATAGCAGGGGTTGCTGTAGATAGGGATTTTAAGGTGCATTGGTGGCAGGAGGGCAGTGTGAAGAGGCTTGCTGCTTCCCTTGCTTTTTATAACTAGCTTTTGCTAAAGGCTGTTTGTTCCTGTATTTCTTGAGCATTTACTTCAAGATTAATTGAGAAGAATCATCTGAGACTTAGATTATTATGCCTGTTTAGATGAAAACAAAACAAAACTTTCTTGGATTTTTACAGTGGCTCTTTTCTTCCTAACTAGCAAGCCCTAGGTCTGGTGTCTTTTGATATGAACAAAGGGTAAATAAAGAAGCCTTTATTTAGCAACTGCATGTTGCAGAATTTCTGACATTAAAAACAGGTGGTTGTTACCAATAGAGGCTGCTTTCTTGCTTTCCAAAAAATTGGCCCATGCTCTGCATGTGTGTCACAGTAGGAAAGAGGTCAGCTCTACTGGTAGCTTTTAATTGCCATGGCATACCGTAATGCCACTCCTTTTCCTTCCTTAGATGTGCTTTTTTCACCTGTGAAGCAATTGTGGACAGAAGAGCGAGTATAGTAAAGAAAAAAAATAAATGAGAGACTCTTTGTGCAGCGTGTCACTTCTCTGGTATTTCGGTACAAGGATATCTGCTTCTTTATTTGGGAGAACTATAAATTGGCCATCTGCTAAAAGACCAGGGGCCAAAGTAGCACACTTTTATTTGTGGAAACAGAGATCTGTTACTTCTGGCTGGCTATGATCTGCTGCAGGGTAGGAGTGCCTGGGGTCTGTGAGGGCCCTGGGACAGGTCTGTTATCTCTTCCAGCACTGCTAGGCTTTTCACAGGGGCTGAAGATGTGCCACTTTATGGAATGAATTGAGGGCATCTTGGGGGGGTGATCTGGTTTTTTGATTTGGTTTTTCTTAAGAGTTCATTGGGAAGCAAATGGCTTTGTCTCTAGAACAGTATATGAGTTCTTCCCACCTTTATGGGGCACTGATTAGTGCTGTCCATGTAACAGATGTGAAACCCTTTACTCTGAGAGACCCATAACGTTTTTCGAAACACATTTCAAATTGAAGCCTTGCCCTCACCAAAGAGGTACTGGTGGTGTGTGGGAGCCAGTCTGGTTACAGCACAGAGCTGGTATTACTCAGACATAAGGCTTTGGGGGAAGGGAAACATTTCCTTGCTGTGACTGTACAACTCTGTATCTAGCTGTAAGTACCTGATGGGACTTCTTTGTACTGTTTCAGTATACATAACTTTGTTTCTGAGAGCATCTGCAGAATATCAAGTTCCTTGACATTATATCGAAGAATCCCAATGCTTTCTCACAGCGTCATACTCTGGTGTGTGTTTAGTTTTCCCATAATGTTGCCTGCCCTTCCATGTAAATACCAAGAAAGGGGGTGGGAAAAGGTTGGGATTTTCCAGATGGGTTATTAGACAAGAGCTTAAAATGCTGTGGGAAGTGATATTCTCTTGAAACCACAAGGGAAGCTCTGTAGCACTCAATAACACAAAACTGTGTGACCCAACTTGTGTAAGCTTTGCCATTGAGGCTAATTACCCACAGGCCAGCTCTGTGCTGGGGTCCCAGGTGAGATGTGACTGCATTGACACAGTGTGCGCGCATCGGCTGCAGTAATGCTGAGCTTGGGTGCTCAGCCTACCCTGGCATTTGAGACCAGTCTGTGTCAACTGAGATACCTGGTTGCGCCCCTGCTTCCCCCTCGTCGCTTTATTTGTTGACATCTTTATTTGGTGCAGTGTTTTTAAGTTTCATCAGATTAACTGCAGCATTACAGTGTGTGGGGGTTTTGAGCTTGTTTTTGGGTTTTTTTGTTGTTTTTTTTATGAGAGCAGTCTGTATAAGAGGCTTTGAAATGTTTTTGCAGAAGATATATTAGGATTGGATAAGGAGCTGCTCTTTTTTGGTTTGGGTTTTTTGGTTTGTTCTTGTTTTCCAGGCACTTTGCAGCCTTTTTTCTCCATATAATTCAGCCCCAGGCACACCATGTGTGCAGTTTTCATCTGTAGACTCGTAAGGTTTGCTTCTCCAGCTTTCGGTCTTTGCTTTTTTTCCTGTGACCTGCTGTTCTGTTTGGCAGCTTTGGGTCAACATTTTAAGGGTGGTTCCAGTCACCTGGACTGTACAAGTGCTCGTAAGTGAATACCTGTTTTGAGTGTATTTTCTTGTTGCTCCCAGGCTGGTGAGCTGCTGCTGCTGCCAGCTTATAGCCCCCCTCCAGGGTGTGAGATGCATGTTGTGCCCAGGCTTTGGATGAGAACAGAGTGACAGAAAGAGTAAGATTTTTTTCTACAGCATTGAAAATTGTGGATTTGATTTTGATAAATCTTCTTTTTCAAAAATTAAAAAAAAATAGATGTATTTAAAGGTTTACAGGGTTTATTTCATTTTCTGTCTTGTTGAATGGACAAAGTGGGGAAGGAGAACACAGAAGGATTGTTGAGGGGAAAGGAAGAGCAAACTTTCTCTCCCCGTAGTCTTTATCAGCTGTCTTTGTATTTCTAATATCTCCAATACTTTTCTTTTTTTTAGAGGTCATTTTTTCTGAAGCCTAGGAAGAAAAACTTCCCCCATCCTTTCCATTGAGATGACTTCCTGGTGTGGAACTACTATTTGAAAGCACTGTCCTTCCCTTAACAGCCAGTATGAAATGCAGAACAGGGCTGTAGGCAAGCTCAATTCACTTTGCTCTTTTTTTCTAGGGGCAATACTTAAGCTGTCAGTGGCAGGAAGATAGCTGCCATATTGCATTCTCTTCATTTTGTCACTCACTATAGGATTTACCCTGTGTAACTTCAGCAATCGAAACTTAAGCTTTTAGCATTAGTTACCACCAAGAAGAGGGTCATGTTTAAAAACTGATTTACCCTCTCCTAAAACAGATAAACAGATGTTTGGAGGAGTTTGAATTGCCCTTAGAAAAAACTTGTCTTTCCCCACTGACTATAGAGGAAAGTAGAAGGAATAGCTTTGCCATCTTCCAAAAACTTATATCTTGTCTAATTTCAGATATTTTTCTCACATTTAGTAACTCTTCCAGGTTGTCAATGCATCAAGAATCCCTCTGAAAAAACACTGATGATATTCATTTGCACCTCTGGTTACAGGATGAGAGGAAGAAGAAATACCTTCTCATGATCTTCTCTGGATGAGTTTTCTTCCTGGTTTTGTACTGTAGTAAAAGTGCTGCTGCTGGCTTCATTGTGTTTCTCCTCCACTCAAAGCTCAACACATGTGTTTCTCAGTTAACAGGTTTTTTTAACTTCAGTTTTAGAAAAGTAAGAAACAAACAGAGGATCTCAAAGCACGATAAAAAGGGATTTAGACAAGCTTTTCTCCCTGTTCTCTTACGTACTTTGCCAAACTTCTCCAGCTTCGGAAAAGTTAGGGACAAAAGAAAAATGAAATGCCACCTTCTGCCACTAACTTATTGAAGCTGGCAAAGCTTTGAAATGGAAAAGGTGAGGCAGAAGGAGGAGAATGGGAAGGAGGATGTGAAAGAAACAGAGTTTCTGCAGAATTTTTATTGCACTGAGACAAGGAAGGAGAAAATGCAGGAGGAAACATGTCAAAACTCCAATTCTTAATTTTTAAAAAACAAGTGGAGATGTCATTCCTTTTCTTTTTCTTTTCTTTTTTCTGAAGTGGTTTTGCAAAAAAATTATTAGAAGAAAAATTCAATAAAATAATTTTATCTTTTCTTTTTTACCTGGTTGTGACTGCTGCTGTGTAAACAACATAACATGGCAGCAGTTATATTTGTATGCTGCTGCAGATAAGTTGGATGTATTTTTAACGATTTGGGCACCTTCCTCTACTGCATCTCAAGTCATGTTACTGAGCATGTTTGTTTTAGAACACAAAGACTTAGCAAAACAAAGAAGAAATCCATCCTTTTGTGCGGCCCAGTGGGGAATGCTGCCATACTCAATATTATTCATCTCTCTTGTGAGTTTCTCAGTGTGTTGGATACCTTGACAAACACCGTCCTAGTCTGGAGGGATCTAACAGCATCAACACTTCAACAAAAGTAATTTCTAATTCAGTCTAACTGGCATACTGGACAGAAATAACTTGAATAACTGAGTGAATCATAATGTTGGCACTGCAGCTGTCTGGATGAATTCTGTGGTGATAACATTCAACCACCTAGTTTGAAGCATGCCTCTGGTATTGGCAACTATATTCACAGGAATTTGTGCATCAAACAATGCAGTTCAAGGGTGAAGGACATTTTCATCCTGTTTTTTAAGGTAACAGTGCTGGACTTTCACTTTCCCAAGTACAGGTTTGGAGTTTGCATCTTGTAGAGACTGGATGGACCACCATGTATTACCGCTCTCTTCTCTTGCCCTGTCCAGCTATCTTTGCCCTCTGCTCCACGGTCTTTCCTGAAAGACTGCAAACACTGAAAGAGTGCTTTAGGACTGTTCTAATGTGTATTAGGACACCATTCAAAAAAATCAAATACTTAATGCAGGATCACAGTAAAGAGGGAGGGTAAAATAATGCACATAAATAGACACTGTTTTGCATGAAGACACCTATTGTCTGTCAGTTTACGTGGGGTCTGCTTGACCCATGTACTGTCTAGCATTTTTCCACTAAGATGTACTGTATTTCTACAACAATTCCCCCCCAACTGTCTAATCTCAGTCTATGTGTGTGTATTATTGTACCTCTTTTCCTAGGTTCCAGGCTGATCTATATCTGGTTTCCTTTTTCCTTTGAGTTCCCAAATGCAGAATTCTGCACTTTTCAAATCCAAGATTATATTAATTCTGTAGCTGAAACATAAGAACAATTATTATAGTTGCATTTGCCATCTTGTTTTAGTTTTGATAGAAGAGAACAATGGTGAGCAACAGGATCTGTAAAATTAAATATAGGGCCAATATTTTTCAAGACAGTGGACTCTAACTCAACGTGCTAATTTTAATGGGCTGTCCTGAATAACTTAGTCATTACATGTACCTAGAGACATATATCTGTCTAAGTTCAGGTTTTTTAATATAAACTTGGGTGGATTTTTGAAAAATGTTGACCAGTGTCAACAGATTCAGTTGTAATACAAGAAGACTGCAAGTTATAAATATGTACATTGCATCTACTGCACGAATCACTCTGGAAAACGGTGCAATGCTGTTGTTAATCAATTGTATTAGTAACATCTTTGTGTTCTCTGAAATTTTTATTAGTTCATATTTCTCCATGGTCAGAATAAAAATGTATTAATTTAACAAGCCAAGACCCTAAATAGCATATTCTTTCAGGATAAAAGGTAGAGTGTACTAGTCTATTATGATATACTGCAATTGAGGATTACTATTCAATTGTTTTTCTTCTGAAGAGCACAAAAATATCAGCAATGTCAATTTTGATTTTTTTTTTGAATGAGTTCTGTTAAAAATGTGCATCA